>VMBQ01001563.1:43098-70151 GCA_007657795.1 Dreissena rostriformis
TACTGCACTGTCCTCAACTCAAGTTCATGGACATTTACATTGGTTAAAGCGGGACTGTACGATTTTGTCAAATATTTATGATTTTTTTTTAAATGTGTTAAAAATTAGTATACATATATTTCAATATAAATTAAAATAAAAGTTAAGAAGAACATGTGTCGAAAAATGCGAAATAAGCCAGATATTTAAATCTGAAAGCTTAAATGACTGGAAGTCAAATAAGCCAGCATATATATAAAACATGTACAGTGTGAATCTAAATTTAGATTTAGTGCAGATTCGTTCATACGACACAAAGACACAATTTTGTTTCCTTACAAATACGAGTAAAAGTGTCGGCATCGGCTTTAACCAGCGCTAACTTGTCTCTGCTGCATTTTATGAAATTCGTCTTCAAAGTTTAATTTTTATTGCCTATTTTGAGTCATCGTAACATAATTTAATCAATATATTAAAATTTAACACATGTAAAAATCGTACAGTCCCGCTTTAAATGTCTTAAAAACTAAGAACCGTTAGAAGGCCTCCTATCTTGAACGTAAAGCTCAACAAAAGCATGAGCACTGAGATCGTTTGCATTATCTTAGATAAAGATAACACATAAGGTTAAAATAATGTGTTTAGGCTGACTATAACAATACCTGTCATTAAGCGCCCACGCGGTGCGGTATTTGGCGCCAAACCGGTAGGGGGCGCGTGCTAGGAAGTGGGTCGCGGTCGTGAGGCGGTGCATGATCATGGCGATGAACTGGATAAATAACACGAAGCTGAATACCACCAGAACTGCTAGACCTGAAGAAAAAAACGGGCATATGTATTAACAAATACGGTCATGTTTTCAATTTGCATTTAAACGTACATGTATGTACATTTTTGTCACCTAAAACGTGCTTTTTGGTTACTTTTAAACGTGTTACATTTTTCGAAGACAAATATTTTTACAAACCCTAGTGTTGTTCATGAAAAAGAATAAAGATAGTGTAACTAAAGTATTGTGAGAACAGAACATCATAACATACACATGTTTAGATCTATTCTTGAGAATGACGCACGAACATTTCTTTAATAAAATGTTTAACAGGGGCACGCTGTGATATTGTCAAGTTTTGATCATGAATTGCATACATGTTCAGATCTATACTGGTTATCAAGGATTTAACCACAAAACATGTGGCCTAACAATAATCCAACTCCCAACTATTGACCCACAGGGTCGCTGGGAGTTGCAACTCGTTAAGGGTTTTTTCATGTAAACTCGCCGCCAGAGATCCAGGCGGCATTTTAATCGGGATTATGAGCCAAATAAATTGTTTCCTGTCATAAATAAACACAAACATATCATAAATATGTCTTTTATGTGAAAATTAAAACACCTTACGTGAAATGGTGCGCTTGCAGAATAATTATATTAATTCAAGTCTGAAACACGTCGACTTTTCCAGAAAATGTCTACGTATTTGCTATGGAAAACGCTGAGATACGCAAATAGAGTTATTTATAGGTTGAACTATGTTACTTCTTTAACATATAGAAAAACTGCAACAATTTATTACGTGCGGTGCGCTTACACCGTGAGTTAACACCATGTTCCAATAAACATAAAGCAACGATACCACAGGCATAAGAATGTGCCCTGATTTAAATAACACTGTTATACACTAGAAACTTTTAACTGACAGCATAACACCAGACCATCGGACACTCTGGTGAAAAAAACGTTGTTTTAATTTGCTATAATCGTCAATTCAAAACTTCCATTGATTTTTTATCAAGTTTTCGTTTTTAGCATCTCTCTACAAAGACATGCACTTTGATGTCGATGGTAACAGGTATTGTGTTTGTTACTATGTTTTAAGTTGATTTAACTCGATTTTATAGACAAACGTGGGACATTTTTTACATGGTTTTTGCCTTTACGAGTCAGAACTTAGAGCTTTACGTATGCGCTCTAAAAAGTTCAAAGCAATCAAGAAGAACTAGCCTAACATGTTGATTTAATGCTGTATAATTTTATCAAATTATATATAACGCTATTTAAGAACACTTTTATCGACTTAACAAACCTTAGAGAGATAACTCTTAATCGCTTACCGACTGGATTACTGCTTGCGACACTGAGTAGCTTCCCTTGATCAGCGAGGGTGTAAATGAGAACCATCCACAGGGTGTTGAACACAGCCATAATGACCATCCATTTATTTCGCAACTCCCCTAAGTCGCCTGAAACAAAAATCCAATTTATGGACGTCCAAAAAGCATTTGGTTAAAAGTATCGGTTGTCAGTATGGATAAAACTAGTCTGTAATTGCGTTTCCTAAATATTGTTTTCCTGTTTTACCGTTCATATTGTACGCCAACGCTTTGAAAGTGTGTCACAGTACAAATCCTTTTTATTGGTTCTGGTTCTCGTCAAGGTCAAAATCGTTCGCCTATTAAATGTTCAGTATTCTTTAATGACCTAGTAAAACATGCACGCCTTTCCACGTTCTATTCCGTTACCACATTTTAATTCAGATATTGTACAATAATCGTTAAATCGGATTCCATTTGAAGTATTTAAATCATTTTTTTTATAATTGTAAACTGTTTCATGCTCAGAATTACAAAATGTATGGACTTTGATGCCAAAAATGAACAATAATGACGTTCTTATATGGTTTTAGTTTCATGAAAAAATATAAAGTGGCATTGTTTTCTTATCTTCGATTTTGATATATTAAATAACGATATACAGACTGAAAAAGACTTGTTATCCCAACGCTTTTCGAAGCGTGGGGATATTGTGGTTATCTCCGCAGTCTGTCCGTCCGTCCTGGCCACTATCTCCTCCTACACTATAAGCACTGGAACATTGAAACTTACACGCATGGTAGCTATGAGCATTTGTGCGACGGTGCACTATTTGGAATTTTGATCTGACCCCTGGGTAAAAAGTTATGGGGAGCGGGGCAGTTTTCCCTATATGGCTATAGTAAAACCTTGTTAACAATCTAGTTTAGGTTATTTTACATTAACTTTTTCATTTCTACACCGACTTACTTCAAATTGATACTGAACATCTATTATGACAATAAGGTCAATCTCAACTATGCATGGCCCCATTACCAACCCTGGGGCGCTCCGCCCACAAAAACCACGCCCACCCAAAATTTTGTTCTAACATAAATTCTTCATTTATTCACCAATTGACTTCAAATTAATACTGAACATCTCTTTTGACAACACCGTCTATCTCGACCATCCATGTCCACATTAACCACCCCAGGGCCCCGCCCACATAGGCCACACCCACCCAAAATTGCATTTTCGTCCGTCCGTCCTGGCCATTATCTCCTCCTACACTAATAGCACTAGTTATTTTTAGATTTGATCGAGAATGTAACCCGCCTCCCAGTTTCGCTGAATGGGTTAAGTTACTTTTTTGTACCCCCCCCCCAATTTTTGTTCGTACCCAAAATTGTTCGTACCCTATTTTCTTATGTACCCAATTTTTGTTAAGTACCCAAATGTTTTTTCGTACCCAATTTGTTTTTCGTTCCAAATTTTTTTTTTGGCATATTTTTTTTGAACCCAAAATTGACGTACCCAAATTTTTTTTCGTACCCAAAATTTTTGTACCCACATTCACAATTGTGGTGATTTAGATAAACTTAAATTGATGCTTTTATATCCATCCTCTTCAAAAGCATGACAATACGGTCAATCTCAACTATGCATGGCCCTATTAGGCGCACCGCCCACATAGACCACGCCCACCCAAAATTTTGTTTTAACATAACTTCTTTATTTATTCACCAATTTATGCGGCGTGGGGATACGCGTCGGCCGCTGCCGCGCCATTTCTAGTAGCTTAATGTTTTTCTTAACTTTCGAATGATGTTCCATTAATAATCATGTCTTTGACTTATTACATTTTAATACAGTTTAAGATAGATTTGTATTGCATGTCCAAGTTTATACGCGATGTCCTTTGAAAATCAACGTTTAAGTTTTGCGTCACTTTAATGCTCACATGTAAGACGGATTTCGCCTGGTAGTGACAAAAATACATTAGAGCCTCGCTCTGTGAAAAGGGGGTTTAATGCATGTGTGTAAAGTGTCGCCCCATATGAGCCTGTGCTGTCCGCACAGGCTAATATGTTACAAAATATTTCCGACTAAACTGGATTTTCGCCAAGAAGAGTCTTCCTTTAAACAAAAAATACAATCAAAGCGGAAAGTGTCGTCCCTGATAAGCCTGTGCGGACGACACTTTACGCACATGCATTAAACCCCCTTTTCACAGAGCGCAAGGCTCATTTAACGCGTGGTTCCTCTATAACACTAACGTCTAAGTTCCTCCTCATGTCCATATGCAGTGGACTGGGGAAAAAGACACAAGTTTTGCAGCGTCTCCCAGAATTCGAGCTCTTCCAGGTTATACTCGTCCATTTTGTGCAATTCAGTCTTCTTTAGACGTTCTCCCACCTCAAGAATCTTCCGTTCACCTGAAATTAAGAGTGAATGCCTTTAGGAGCCAAATTCTCAAAAATAATGAATTCGGTCTTTTTCTTACGATCTTCGCGGTGAGGAGCGAGAAATTTGTACAAGTAAAGCCATGGCATTCCTCTCGCAACAAGAAGAACTGATAAGCATTCCACAATGTCATAAATATAAGGGAATATTGTGTTGGTGTTTTGTATCAAGACACCTTTCCGTATTGTAGGTAGATTTGCATGTACTGATTTTTATTACACATTTTGCAACTAAAATGTCTTACCGGATGTTGGGTTCCTCAATTTGGCAATGGCGTGCATCAGCCGTTTGATGTGACCTAAAAGTTAACAATATTACGCAAGTGATTACGTCATCACGGAATGTGTGTTATATATCGCGAGAAAATATACAGATAAGGCTAATGAGATATATAATGTGAATCTGACGCACACAGACCACCAGCCAGTTTGCCAGCGTATTTGTAAATTGGGATATGACTATATAACAGAATATTTTATCAAGTCAATAGTCAATGAACATATACTGGACAATCGGTTAACAAGTACTAAGTGAAAATACTTATAGCATTTACTCCCCACAGCCGCGGTTCCAACGTAATGTAAAAAATAGTTTATACCACACCACACACAAGCTTTATGGCCGGGAATGGGTGTGTCCTCACATACAGGGCTTACTCTGTCACTCGCCACATTAGCCAATGGCTACAGATATACCAATTTGGCTAAAGAAAATTATAAGTAGAATTTTTCCAAAATGAGTCAAATTTGGCTGACACGAATTTTAAGCCAGGGGAAGCCCTTACCTAGGATTTACAGTCCTGTTTAACCCATTTAAGCCTAGTGGACTCTCCCATCCTTCTTAATTAGATCAATTTATTTCCAAAATTAGGGATGTCTAGTATATTTATTACTACTTTTTTTTTTAAATATTTCTTACAGAAAAAAATCGTAAAGCAAACAGCGCAGACCCTGATAAGACGCCGCATCATGCGGCGTCTCATCTGGGTCTACGCTGTTTGTCAAGGCCCTTTTTCTAGACGCTAGGCATAAATGGGTTAATATAAACTAATCTAGCCGGAATATACTCGACCAGTGCACGTACCTATTTTTGTGATTTTCAGCTCATTTGTTATTTGTTTTCGGGAAAAAGGCTTCAGTACCTGGAAAAGTAAACAGGTCAAATATTGGGACCATAACTCACGGCACAGCAATATAAAAACAACACGGTTTTATTAATCGTATTTGATGATGCTTTCATAGAATCAAGTAATTAATGTGTTAAACCTATAAAATAATGAGTGAATTAAGTCTTGCGGACACCATACGTCATTTGAGGACGTTATAAAGTTAAGATGCTGAGAGAAAATGACGTGTTACTTACCGCACTTGACGTACATGACAAAGACCATGATTTGCTCAAGGATAGTGCATGCGATTACATGTGTTTACTGTTTAATACCTCACGCAACATACCTCCATTTCCTTAGAGGACCTTATGTGCTCATGTTTGAAGTTTCCCAGGTACATTTGCAGGCCAATTGTATTCAACCAAGTTTCGACGTCTTGCTGAAATCGGCATTGCAATTGTTTTGTTTCAACGCGTTATATACCGTATCATTGGCAAGATGTTGGATAGAGTAGTGCGTGGTTACACTTACATAAACAAGCAAAACGAGTGGTTTTAAAATGGTAAGTGTGATGAAATAATATAAAACAATAAAACACGTGTAACATGTTAAAAGTCATACATTATTTCAACTGGGCGGTAATTTCGTACTGTTTCCGATGATAGAACTTAATAACAATAACTTCAATAACAACGTACCAAAGAACATACACATCTGTTCAATGTATTTGTGGGATAGTAAATATTGTAAAATTGAAATATTACATCAACGCGATTGCTACATTAGATCGATATATATTGATACCAAGTTCAACAGTAAGCGTGTGTCAAATAAAAAAAATCCAATGTCGCAATCATGCATTGAATATGATTTTCGATACCGGCACATCCGCAACAATCTCGTAGTCTGGAAGTTTCCTAATCTTCTCCATCAGATAACTTTTCTGTCCCGAACCTAGGGATCGAAAATATGAAAGAAGTGATATATAGCAAAGTATGTGCGAGATAAACCTTTTTTTAAATAATAAATAACATATTAATATTCGTTAGATACATTCTAATATTCCACGTTGTATACGTGTCTGACCCCATAATGAGGCTTTGAAATATGGACATGTAGTTATACTTGTGTAAAAGACGACTTATAGAAAAGAATCCGCGAGATAATTCTGTGTACAAAAACTCAACAAAATACTAAAAATAAAGATATTTTAGCTCCGTAAATAACGCTTGTAATATACACTTATAAACGTCGACCCTTTAAAATATATAATTAAACTCTATCGACCATTGTTAAATATGTGGTTAATTTTTTCATATGATAAGATTGTTGGTGCCGTTACCAGAACAATACGATAAAAACCGTCTACATTATTCTTAAGTCTTACAATCAATACATCTGTTCTCTTAAATTTTAACAAACTGTGGAATGAAATGTTCTGAAACGATCATAGAACAATTTGGGTATTTAAACGACATTGAATTTATGTACATAGATGTTTCCTCCTCAAATGTCGAAAACAAAAATATTTATACACCTGTTTCTGTATCTTTATAGATTTCACATGGAACTGTTTGATAAAAAAATTATATTTTAGTTATACACAATCGTGAATAACGTAAGTGTGAGTGATACAAAATAGCGAGTTACGCTATACGAGTGTGAGTGATACAAAAAAGCGAGTTACGCTATACGAGTGTGAGTGATACAAAATATCGAGTTACGCTATACGAGAACTTTTACTTTTGATCCCCATGTCTTTTAGTTCTTTCTCTGTCATTTTGCTAATGAAGATGGTGTTCTCAAATCCGTTGTCCTTGAACTTTTTAACTACACTGTCCTGCAATTATCATATAAATAGTTCTTATAAATATTTAATATACTCAGTAACAGCTATGCAACGTTGAACTCATCCTCGGCAGTATTATTATCAGCAACATAAAACGCAGTATCCCCATCGTCGTCGTCTTCGTTGCCGTTATCACTGATATCAATAGCAGCATTATCATGATCATCATAACGACAATCACCATTTGCTTCATCATGATCATAACAATAATAATAATTCTCTTCAGCACTAGCAACAAGATATGAGTCGCGCTCCGAGTATACGGGGTTAAATGCAAGTGCGTAAAGTGACGTCCCAGATTAGCCTGTGCAGTTCGCCCAGGCTTATCATGGCGGACACTTTCCGCTTTTATGATATTTTTCGTTTAAAGAAAGTATCATCTTAGCGAAACAAAATCCACTTTAGGCGAAAAGTGTCGTCCCTGATTAGCCTGTGAGGATTGCACAGGATAATATGGGACGACACTTTACGAAAATGCATTTAACACCCTTTTCAAAGAGCGAGGCTCAAATATGTCCATGCGTTTCACCAACAACGTGAACATAATAATCGTCAAAATCATCTTTACTTCTTAGTTTTACGTAATTTACCACCTTTTACACTTTATAAATCAAATTTTTATGTCAAAGGATATCATTTAAACAAGTTCATTTAATTATTTGATTGAAATCATTTGTGTTAATGCCGATACTTACATAACTGACGTATGCATAAGATCCATTTGTCGAACCGCAGCGCTGAGTCATTTATTTACACAAGATCATAACTTTATATAGTTGTGTGGTGACAAGGAAAACACTGTAGGAAGAACCGAGGCGATATATATATATATATATATATATATAGGATCATTCGTATACGAAAAATGAAACATAATTAATTCTATGCATGACACGTATAAACCACTTACGTATGCATCAAAGTCTTGCTTCAGCCAATCTTCCACCTTTACACCTTCCTTATTGTTAATCTTTTCGTTCTTTTCGTCCTCATCTTCCGGATCTGAGTAGCTTACATGGGAATCTTCTACTTCGTCTATAAAAGATATTGGTTTGGTATTTCCGCAATATTGAACGATTTATCCAGAAAAAGTTAGTCTGAGACGCATGCTTTTCGTCTTAATAATTATTTAAAAAAATACTCATCCATCAGATAAAAATTTAATGTAATTTCATTCATCACCATAAAAGCTTTATACTTGTAAATACCGTCCTTCGTTAAGTTCAGCGTACCATAGTTTTCGTGAATGCTCGGCATTCGTCGAATTGAACTTCCGGCCTCAGACATGTCCAAAGTTCTGCAATAGGTTTTATAATTAAAGGGGACTTAAATTAAAAATGTGTATTCCCGAAATACATTAAATTTTATCATAATGATTATTGTATTACGACATGAAAAAGATATACATGTATATACAGACGTGTGCTTATTTCATCATTCTTATATATCTTCAATGATTAGGGAAAAAAAAGTATAATCTTTTAACCACGTGATATGTTTTCTCCGAATCGTCTTTATACCGTTAAGTTTTACTGGTAGTTGATGTGTCGCAATTCAAAAATAACTAGAGGTTATCAAGCTCATAATATGAATTGTTTTAAGCCCCATAAATACTCAAAAGTCAACGGAAATTTCGTTAAAGCCACACACCTTGAAATGAAGTACATGATAATAAATACATATAGATGCGATTTGAAAGGGTGTAAAATTGTCATTAAATCTGAAGCCTAGTAAGCGAGTAATTTATTAATTTTCAAACGTTTTTTACGGCTTTTAAAACCGAAAGTAGGATTTCTATACGTAAACTTCAATTTCGACAAACGCGATTTTTTTTTAAGTTTTAAAGCGCAAAAAGACGGATTTCTAACTTGTAAACACCACATATATTCTAATTGGCATAGATAAAATTAAATCTATAGCCTAGTTAGCAAGTAATTTATTATTTTTCAAACGGTACCGCTTTTAAAACCGAAAGAAGGATTTCTAGACATATACGTCCATTTCGACAAACGCGATTATTTTTAAGTTTTATAGCGCAAAAAAGACGGATTTCTACCTTCTAACCACCAGATATATTCTAATTGGCATAGGTAAAATATGTCTCTTATTTATACTTAAATTTACTATGCCAAATAAGGTGTGTGGCTTTAAGTATTTTGTAAAATAAAGTTACCCAATAAAAAAATCAATGTTCCTTATAGCAATAGCCAAAATTTCAAAGCCAGATGTGGTCTGGTAACAAAGATGTTTGTAGATATAAAATGCACATTTTTTTCGTGTCACAAGAAATTCCATTCCATGTTAATTTCCCGCACTGATATCTATTCATACGACACATGCACACTAACATGGTACCATTTTAATGTTCTTGTGTCGTATGAAAAGATATATTTGCTGGAAATTAAAATGGAATTATTGTGTCACAAAAAAATAAAAACGTGTATTTTATATCTACAAACATCTATGTTACCAGAACACATCTGACGTTGAAATTTCGGCAATTGCTATATATAACACTGATTTTTAATTTGTTAACTTTATTTCACGAAATATTGTACGAAATTTTCGTTGATTTTGAGTAGGAATGGGTCTTTAATTTTTGATAATGGGTTCACAGCAAAACCTGAAAATATCCAATGACTCATTATTGAATAATATTTAGATATGTTGATCTTTATATTTCGATATCTTACGACGTGTATTTAGGTCAGCATTTTTTTTTTTTTAAATAGTGGCACTTCTGCACATATTACATGACGCTTAAGACGTTTGGTTTCCTAATCTGTAAGAAAGGAACTGTTAATATGTTTTCGGGAGTAAACTGCTGTTATATCGACAGCATGTGCCAAAATGTTGGCGACCGAAAGGAAGTGTGTCTCATATAATGCATTTCAAATTGAAGAACTAATCATTAGGGGATCATATGGGAATTTTAGCGTTTGTGTCCCTTTTCGGTGTCCTTAAAATTGTGAAACTTAGGGTAGTATGACAAAATAACAAAAGTTTACTAAACTAGTTTGTTCATCAGTCATGTGTGAGATAATTTTTTTAATGTAGTATTTACACAATTTAATTGAATTTGAACAAATAAAATGCATTTTAAAATACAAACATATATTCATTTTAGAAAAAAAAACTATGGAAGGAAAAATATAGCAACCAAAATCAAAATATTAATTTTTTTGATTACTGACTGAATTTCGGTTTAGATGTTATGCAAAATTAGACCTTTATGCTAATTGTCATATTTTTGCTTTTTTCCGCAAAATTGGTTGGACGAAAGTTCACTTCGCAATTTGTTTCACAACTTCCGATACCTCGCTGTCTTAGTGTCGGTATTGGTTTCCGACGACTCGTTGATGGATCCGTTGCGCGACGTCGGCTTCCGGATGCCTGCTTCCGTCTGGCTCTCTACCGACCGCGTCTCCCGACGGGTAAAACAACAGCTACGAACGAATTAACCATATACATGATTAGTAAACAGTGATATAGATATAGAAACAAAACCTTTCTTCGTGACATATCTAGTGGGTATTGACACATTTAAGTGTTGCATATTGCGACCAAAATACACCGATATTAAATTTTTGTTGTACTAAACAGTTATTTGGCACTGCGAATATAAAGTATGCGCCACATTGATAAAAAACATGGAATTGAAGTCGGATTATCCTTATGTCACCTCATATACGTATTTTGTCATGGAACGGGGCATTTGTATTCTCTGAGCTCAAGACCAATTGAACCATTATAAATTAATAACAATTATATTAACGACCCTTTAAAAAACGTTCTAATAATGTGACGTACATTTTACAACCGTTTAAATACGGAAGCTTAAAATGCGAAAATTGGTTTTTTGAGTTAATTCATTATTAATATATATAAAAAAAGCATAAATAAAACAAATAGATACGTGTCTTAATAATAATGTATAACTTTCACGTACTTAGTGTTTAATGTTTTATTGTCGTTGAAAATACAAATGATAATCATATTATTATTTTCATAACCCTACGGGCTTAACACGGCCGTTGAACTGCCTCGAACAGAGCCTTTTCAAATACACAACTGCGGTGACTACGAGTATAAATGCCTCGATAACGCTAAAAAATCAGCGAAGATTTTGTAATATATTTCGTAAAATAAGGGTAAACATATAAATAATCAGTGTTCCTAATAGCAATATGTTACCAGACCACATCTAGCGTTTAAATTTTGGCTATTACTATAAGGAGCACTGATTATTTAAATGTTAACGTTATTTTATGAAATATATTACATAATTTTCGTAGATGTTTGAGCGTTATAGAGGCTTTAAAAACCAACAGATGGGAGACGTTCACCCAACCTACCTACTATCACCAAAATATACTTACGATTCGGGCACAATTCTGATGATTGTTTGAATATTTAACTATGGGTTGTCATGGGACGACTTCATATTCACCGATCCTGTATTATTAGCTGATGCTAATACAAACTTAAAAGAATGATACTAACAATAATAAAAGGGGTCTATTCTTAGTACACACTTCTTGATTCTCGAAGCACGCTTCTTGAAAGTCCGTTACAGATGTACATGTATTCAAAATGCCAAAATAACATGTGTGGACTCAATCCAACACTGCATGTCACTGTTTAATCCTAAAACACTGAATACAAAAATATGAAGACTATTCAACCACCAAACTACGGTGGGTGAACTCACAAGAACACCTCCTTGAATATTGCAATCAGTCGATCCTGCCAGTTCCGGTGTACCACCCGCACCGAGTGCTCTTTTTCCTCTCGAGTTCCTGAAATAGAAACATATCGAAAGCTGTCTATACAATACACCATAACAGTACATATCACACTAATCTAACATGCATTTAGGCCAACAACAAAACATGTTCATTTTTCTAAGGCCTTTTCCCCAAAAATAAATTAATTAATGAATCCAATATCTCACGCAACTCAACAATATCCAAAGCCAGCCTAAAACATCAGGTATGTTGTGTTATAGGCCCATGTACGCCTTCCCAGAGATCATATTACCTTCTTTTTTTTAAGTTTGCCGGATTTAAGTATTTAAGCATTTGAAGAATTAGTCCCCAGTATATGTCTTTTCAAGTCGTATGTGTTGCCTTTTTGTACATTTAGCTGTATTTCCTGTGCGAATATTAAAGCGGGACTGTACGATTTTTACATGTGTTAAATTTTAATATATTGATTAAATTATGTTACGATGACTCAAAATAGGCAATAAAAATTATACTTTGAAGACGAATTTTATAAAATGCAGCAAAGACAAGTTAGCGCTGGTTAAAGCCGATGCCGACACTTTTACTCGTATTTGTAAGGAAACAAAATTGTGTCTTTGTGTCGTATGAACGAATCTGCACTAAAACTAAATTTAGATTCACATTGTACATGTATTATATATATGCTGGCTTATTTGACTTCCAGTCATTTAAGATTTCAGATTTAAATATCTGGCTTATTTCGCATTTTTCGACACATGTTCTTCTTAACTTTTATTTTAATTTATATTGAAATATATGTATACTAATTTTCAACACATTTTAAAAAAATCATAAATATTTGACAAAATCGTACAGTCCCGCTTTAAGAAGAAATACAGCTTAAAATAAAAAGATTTGATAAAGGCATGTTCATAGGCTAAACAAAACAAGCTGACATTTTAAAATATAAAGCGAGAATCTTTTTAAAACGTTTGCAAAACGAAATCCATATTTGCTTAGCAAAATCCCAATCAACTGAAGAAAAAAACCGCTTCGCCTAAGTAAAAGCTCAGAAAAACCCCAACAAATGCTGGCGACTGGTGAAGGGTTAAAACGCCTTAAATCAAAGACAAGCGTTAAAACTGCGAAAAAAATGTATAACATATTTAAGGTTGTAACTGAATATAAACGACAAAAATACCCTAGATATTAGTAATTTTACTAACATAGATGGTCCTACCATAGGCAACACATACGCTTTAAACAGACCTGTGCGGACGTTGACTCTAAAACTGAATCATTTAACCGTGTCCCGGGATTTTCCAGTTTTGTAGATCAATAATAATGGTATTGCCCTATTACAACACTTCCGGACAGAGATTTGTCTGATTCCAAGCATAACGTACCGTTAACCCGATAAAGGAGATAACCTTTCGAGTAGTTTGGTTCAAACACGTATTTTTTTACTGATAGGGGAGGTAACCGCTGCGAGTTATTTGATTCAAACACGTATTAGTTTACCGATAGGAGAGGTAACCGCTGCGAGTAGTTTGATTCAAACACATATTATTACAACGTACCCCATGATTGATCGGTGATGTTGCAGATGCTGTAGATCATCAGGATCAGATAGCCGGCGGGTATGCAGAGAAAGAACCAGAAACCGTGCAGGAGACAGTAGAACTCGCTCGGGTGCATCATCCCCGTCAGCATGAATATACCCACCATGATGGCCAGATACAGCGTGGTGGTGGAGATAGGGAATGATGAATGACTGATCACTGAAATATTGGCGTATGAAGTTTGCAGCTGAGTGAAGTTTAAATTCGAAATGTACAGAACGTGTTATATTTAAAGTTTAATACAACATCCAACGCACGATGGGACGATAGTTCTATATAACGTTTTCATTAATTTTAGCTCGCCTTCCTACCATAATTATATTACCATCTGCGCGTTCAATAGATATCCTTATGGACCTGTACTCTGTCATAATTACCCCTTTTGCTATTATAGTACAATTTATATAACTAACCTAAGCGCTATGTTTTATTTTTAGGTCACCTTTTGTCCATCATACTTACAATTAGCATCACTCGCCTTTGAGATGTCTTTGGCAATCTGAACGGCGGTTCCCACCATTACCGCGGCCATAATTATGGCGTACAGGAACGTAAGTAATTTCGCCGTCTGGAAAGAAAAAAAGTAGTTCGCTATGAACGCTGTAATAATTAGCGCAAACGCATCGGTCCTGTATAAAACGATAAAACGTAGATAAAACGCACTTTAACAGTAATTAAAAGTAAGTCAACGGTTGCTTGGATAGTAAATGTTTAAAATATGTTGGCGACAGCATTTTTGTAACAGATGCTACATTTATGGATAGTGATTGCCATTTTGAACCTCGTTTTCCCAAAATATAGTGCCATATTTGCATATACATGTTCACTATCTATGTGACTCCTTCCGTTCATAAATAGATACATACGGTATTTGTTAAGAGATACGTATGGTAGTACATTAACGTTAATCTGCATTTTCGAAGAAATAATGGAACACCCGAGAGCGTACATCACCGTCTCAATCAAAGGTATAATCACTTACGCCGCAGAACTGATATTAAAGTAACATTAATACTCAAACATCAACGGAAATTTCGTTAAGTATTTCGTAAAATAAAGCTACCTAATACAAAATCAATGTTCTTTATAGCAAAAGCTAAAATTTCAAAACGAGATGTTTTCTGGTAACATGGATGTTTGTAGATATAAAATGCTTCTTTTTAAAGCGGGACTGTACGATTTTTACATGTTTTAAATTTTAATATATTGATTAACTTATGTTACGATGACTCAAAATAGGCAATTAAAATTATACTTTGAAGACGAATTTCATAAAATGCAGCAAAGACAAGTTAGCGCTGGTTAAAGCCGATGCCGACACTTTTACTCGTATTTGTAAGGAAACAAAATTGTGTCTTTGTGTCGTATGAACGAATCTGCACTAAAACTNTGGTACGTACATTTAGCTGCGTTTTCGATGACGTCATGAGACACACCACGGCGTACAGCACTGTAACTATCAGCTGTAGTATCACGGTCGTAGTAGGGTTGATACCCCATGCATACGTCAGGCCGCCTGAAGCAAAATACGTTGTATGGTACTAATATGATAGTTTTGTCTTTCACTGCAAAATCGTGTTTTTAAAAAAAGAAAGAAGAGAAACTCAGTTTGATGTTTGATAGTGTTTAATCAACGCCTGGTTTATTTATTGCTTGCTTGTTTTTCATTTCCAGATATCACCAAAACCAAACAAATATCCAATGACGTCATTTCTGAAACATATATACGTTAATGATATACATTATTAATTCACAATTTTCATTAGAATACATATGAATACTGACAAAGTAAAATATATTACATGTGCGCGATTGTGAATCTAGTGACAATGTGGAATACAGAATTAGCAATGAGTTAAAATAAATTACAGAGTCATTATTGAAAAACATCTGCAATACCAATGTGAGCTCTTCCACAACTTCATGAACTTTAAGAGAGCTTTTGACCGCGTGTGGCAAAATTGCATATGGCAAGTTCTGAGAGGGGTCAACCTTGACGAATGGCTGATGCAAGGCATTCAAGTACTGTACGAAAACTCCAGCAGTGCAGTTGTTCTCAATGGACAGATGGGTGACTTAGTTAGGATATCAGGACGTCCGTCAGGGATATCTTCTCTATCCCATCATGTTAAGCTTTTCCATGTGATAATAATGCAGGAGATCGTCTAACCCACCACACCTTCATCTCTATTGATGGCAGACTCGTCCCTACATGTAACTTGAGATTCGCTTATGACATTGATCTAATGGGTGGCAGGCAGGCAGGCCGGCAGCTTCTTGTACGTGTTATCGTAAATACGCGCTTTACGTTCCGAGTTAGGAGTAAGAAACGACAAGACAATATACTTCATACTAAGTATTCAGGCCCTTCTGTTCACAACATGTGTTTTTCTTTTTATAAATGTACCAAATTCGAATGAATCGTTCTTTTCAATAGTATTTTCAAATGGTTTTATGGTTTTAAGGAGGTATATAATAAATGAAATATTGCAATACTGTGTTGTTACTGTTTATGACGTGAGTTCATAGTGATATTTTCTATTCAACGAGCTCCAACGGAAAACCAGTAATGTAATAGTCCCTACATAAACGCGTTGATCTGCAATTTGAACAGCTTTTCAAGCGCGATAAATGTAACAAAACTGGTATACAGCAAAATGTAAAGCTACTTTGTAGGCAGGTAGTATTCGTACCTGAGACCACTAGAATGATGGAGCTGGGTCCAATCAGAGTGGCGAATAGGAGTACAGCCTGGTATAGCAGGAACATAACGGACACTCGGGCATTCAGTCTGGAGACTGAAAAGAAAAATATATTGTTTTTGTAATATGGAACTACTTTTTTCGCTTGCCAATTGTGTTGCGTTCACCAACCCTTGTTATTGTACAAGGAACTATTTACTTTTTTGCAACTATTCATCGCTATTTAATAAACGTTGTATACAAGTGGATTTTTTTATTTTTTTTTACACAGAACTACTTTTTTGCGCGCGATTCTTAATTATGATATTTTTTAAAGAACCAATTACCAGTGCTCCACTCTTTCACCAGCAACATGAGGTTTGCCAATGTGGAAGCGACCCATCGGCGACGCTGTTTGAAGAACTCGTCAAAGTCTTCCGGGCAGTGGGTACTATTTTCTGCGGCTGCGCAGTACTCGATTCTCCATCCACTCTGCACCTGCGAATAAAACCTGACATTAGACACATACCATTTTATTTTAAAATAATGCATTTGCTGAATCAACATGCTTTTAGGCCAATATGTTGTCATAGGTTAATGACTTTTTTAAGGATTGTTAACACACGGACAATACAGGACAGTTCTATTAGCCAATTTTCATGAAATAATAAGGAGTCGTTGCCCCTGAATTCCATATTCTATAGATTTAATCTTCGTTGGTCAATGAATAATCAATTATGTGGCAACGCAAATGATTGCGAAACATCTGTCATTCTCTGAATGTAATGCTTTTAACGTGTAATCTTAGTGCGACAGTATAATATTCACGCTGATTGGGATCCCTTTGTCTTCTTAAAGTCCCATTGAAACTAAAAAATCAACGAACATTTCGTACAATATTTCGTAAAATAAAGTTACTAAATAAAAAATCAGTGTTCCTTATAGCANACATTTTATAAAAATTCATAAATATTTTACAAAATCGTACAGTCCCGCTTTAATATTTGACAAAATCGTGTAGTCTCACTTTAAGAAAATTCCGTTGATTTTGGGGTATTAATGGGTATTTAACTAAACCCATTACTCTCTTATATACATTTTTAGTAGTCTTGAATAATAAATGAAATTGTATATCAAGTGAGCGGATTTTTACCATGAGTGTACAGAACCAGCGATCCTCCCCCATGTCCTTGGTGAGGAAGTCAAACGCGTGCTCCACGTTCGTAGCATACTCGGGTAGGATGTCACGGATGGCGCTGCAGCGGTACACGCTGAAACATCCCGGCGAACATAGGACCGAACCGATCACGTGTTCGGCAGCCTGGAAATAAACGTGTGGTTGAAACGTCAGGCAAGCAGATACGCGTTTAAGATACTAAACTCGGTGATAAGCATTGCACAATTGGAGAATAATATCGTACTCTTTGCAATGCCGGAATCGAAGGACCGGTTCTCAAATCCTTAAATGGCATGCGACAATGCGCCTTGTAAAGTTATTCCCAATGTTAACGCATGAGCGAAATGCTAATTTGTTAACAAGTTTTACATCTGTGCATACATACACCTACAACCAAATTCAGTCCAGGGGTCAAAGTTTCCGACATTGAAAGCGGGGAGGCTGTTTCAGTATTGACGCGTAACGTCCATTTCAATGTTATTGCTCTCAATGTACGATATGTCACATACACGTATACATATATGTTACGCGATCTTTACCTTTTGAAACCAGTGACCAATGGCGTACTCGAACACCTGGTACCAGACGAGGGGGCCGCTCCCTAATGGATGGGTGCGCGCGCATACCGCCCCCACACTGGGATCACGTGTCATCAGGTCAAGCAGCGCCTCCACAGAGTAAGCATTAAAGCGAACGTCGGCGTCGGTTGTGAGAATGAAACATTCTTCCTCGTTACCTGAAATAAATCAAACCAGATGTAACTGTATTTAAATATTACACGACACAGGGGATGATACGTGTCAGCATAAAAAAAGAGGCTTAAAGCAAGTCTTCTACGGTCACAAATGCCATGTCTTGTATTGTATTAACAGAAAAAATGAAATCTTATTAATAGCAACCCTGATTATCTTTTGAAATGTATTGTTGTTCAATAAACACTACCCATGGTAGAGATGATATTTTGCTGGTGTTGCCCTAAAAGAGCTCCGAGTGTAGGTGTATCAAATCATCAGGTATGCATATTACATAATTTATAACAGTGATCTTTACTCCAACCTCAGTCTATGTTCGCCAATCAGTGACCTGGCGAGTGAATGTGTCATTTTCCCCTTTTTTTATGAATGGCTTTCAGTTGTAAGCCCCGTATACTGCCGTTATTGCCTGGGATGAACAATAATAGGTGCATAAAGTCAAAGTTAGATAATTCACTTACAACTCTCCTGTTTCAGGATGAAGTCCAGAACGTATGACATGTACATCACCTGGCTCCATCGCTTCTTGTTCTTCACCTGTGAAGTGTATTACCATATATGAGCCTTTTCTGGGAAAACTAGGCTTAATCCATGTGCGTAAAGTGTCATCCATGATTCGCCTGTGCATCCGCACAGGCTATTCAGGGACGACACTTTCCACTTGTATGGTATTTTTTTCTTTTTAAAGTAAGTCCCTTCTTAGTGAAAATCCAATTCAAGCGGAAAGTGTCGTCCGTGGTTAGTTTGTGCGTACTGCACAGGCTAATCTTGGTTGATACTTTACACACATTCATAAATCCCAGTTTCTCCAGAACGAGGCTCATTTAAGAACGTTGCCAACGTTTTCGGTAATCACCTCATGTTGTTTTTAAAAAAACCACATATCTGCGGTTAGTCTTTGTCTTGAAGTGTTCTACAGCTTAAAAATATAGTTTTCTTTGTTGAATTCAATTATGAGATTTTTTAGTATTTTCCCGAGACTTGTGCTTGTTTTGCGGTGTTCGTTAACTTTTCAGAAAGTATATTTGTGGCTTTTTCCAAATATGTATTGTAACTTAAACATTGTATAGCTGATTTAAGTTCGAGTACTTCAAATATAACTGTGATTTTGATAATATTTCCGAGAATTATGTGTGTGTTTGTTGTTTTTGTTGTTGTTGTTAAATTACTTGGTGTTTATCTCATTGTCCTTTTTCCTTTTCGTAACTCAATATATGTGATGTATACACTATTTCATAGAGTTTCTTTGTTTGGCGATTTAAAAAAAAGTGATAGAGAGCCGAAGTTATATCTTCAGTGTCTTAATTGTTTTCGGTAGTAAAATAATTGTGATTGTTATGAAGTAGGATTACAAAACGATTTTAATTAGCTACAAAACAACGGAGGACGTTAACGCCACTATAACGCTGATTGTTTATGTGTTAACTTTATTTAACGAAATATTTTACGAAATATTCATTGATTTTGAGCGTAATAGGGGCCTTAACGCGGCCACATTATTTCATGTTGACCTTGTTATGAAGTAGCATTACAAAACAATGTTGATTAGCTGCAAAACAACGAAGGACGTTAACGCGGTCACATTGTGTCATGTTGACCTTGTTATGTAGTAGCATTACAAAACGATGTTAATTAGCTGCAAAACAACGAAGGACGTTAACGCGGTCTTATTATGTCATGTTGACCTTGTTATGTAGTAGCATTACAAAACGATGTTAATAAGCTGCAAAACAACGAAGGACGTTAACGCGGTCACATTATGTCATGTTGACCTTGTTATGTAGTAGCATTACAAAACGATGTTAATTAGCTGCAAAACAACGAAGGACGTTAACGCGGTCTTATTATGTCATGTTGACCTTGTTATGTAGTAGCATTACAAAACGATGTTAATTAGCTGCAAAACAACGAAGGACGTTAACGCGGTCTTATTATGTCATGTTGACCTTGTTATGTAGTAGCATTACAAAACGATGTTAATTAGCTGCAAAACAACGAAGGACGTTAACGCGGTCTTATTATGTCATGTTGACCTTGTTATGTAGTAGCATTACAAAACGATGTTAATTAGCTGCAAAACAACGAAGGACGTTAACGCGGTCTTATTATGTCATGTTGACCTTGTTATGTAGTAGCATTACAAAACGATGTTAATTAGCTGCAAAACAACGAAGGACGTTAACGCGGTCTTATTATGTCATGTTGACCTTGTTATGTAGTAGCATTACAAAACGATGTTAATTAGCTGCAAAACAACGAAGGACGTTAACGCGGTCTTATTATGTCATGTTGACCTTGTTATGTAGTAGCATTACAAAACGATGTTAATTAGCTGCAAAACAACGAAGGACGTTAACGCGGTCTTATTATGTCATGTTGACCTTGTTATGTAGTAGCATTACAAAACGATGTTAATTAGCTGCAAAACAACGAAGGACGTTAACGCGGTCTTATTATGTCATGTTGACCTTGTTATGTAGTAGCATTACAAAACGATGTTAATTAGCTGCAAAACAACGAAGGACGTTAACGCGGTCTTATTATGTCATGTTGACCTTGTTATGTAGTAGCATTACAAAACGATGTTAATTAGCTGCAAAACAACGAAGGACGTTAACGCNGTAAAATAAAGTTACCCAATAAAAAATCAATGTTCCTTATAGCAAAAGCCAAAATTTCAAAACAAGATGTTTTCTGGTAACATGGATGTTTGTAGATATAAAATGCTCGTTTTTAATTTTTCGTGTACACAATTAATGCCATTTTAATGTCCCTCGATGATATCTATCCATACGACACATAAACACTAAAATGGTACCATGTTAGTGTTCATGTGTCGTGTGAATAGATATAGTCGCGGGGTTATTAAATTGAATTAATTGGGTACGCGAAAAATTAAAAACGAGCATTTTATATCTACAAACATCCTTGTTATCGGAAAACATCTAGTTTTGAAATTTTGGCTTTTGCTATAAGGAACATCGATTTTTTATTGGGTAACTTTATTTTACGAAATACTTTACGAAATTTCCGTTGATTTTTGAGTAGTATTGTAACTTTAAATCTGAAATCGAAAATGGCTGGAGGCCGAATTCGCCAGCATATATATCATGCATGTACAATGTGAATCTAAATTTAGTTTTAGTGCAGATTCGTTCATACGACACAAAGACACAATTTTGTTTCCTAACAAATACGAGTAAAAATTTCGGCATCGGCTTTAACCAGCGCTACCTTGTCTTTGCTGCATTTTACGAAATTCGTCTTCAATGTAAAAAAATTCTTGCATATTTTGTGTTATTGTAACATATTTTAATCAATATATTACCATTTAACACATATAAAATTCGTACAGTCTCCCTTTAAAGCCTCTAAAACGCTCAAAATCAACGAATATTTTGTAACCTATTTCGTAAAATAAAGTAACATAAACAATCAGTGTTCCTTATAGCAATATCTCAAATTTCAACGCTGGATGTGGTCTGGTAACATAGATTTAAAGTAACATTAATACTAAAAAATCAACGAAAATTTCTTAAAGTATTTCGTAAAATAAAGTTACCCAATAAAAAATCAATGTTCCTTATAGCAAAAGCCAAAATTTCAAAACGAGATGTTTGCTGGTAACATGGATGTTTGTTGATATAAAATGCTTGTTTTTAATTTTTCGTGTAACAATTAATTCTATTTTAATGTCCCTCGACTATATCTATTCATACGACACAACAACACTAAAATGGTACCATATTTAGTGTTCATGTGTCGTATGAATATATATCAGTGCGGGGTTATAAAATGGAATTAATTGTGTTCACAAAAAAATTAAAACTAGCATTTTATATCTACAAACATCCATGTTACCAGAAAACATCTCGTTTTGAAATGTTGGCTTTTGCTATAAGGAACATTGATTTTTTTATTGGGTAACTTTATTTTACGAAATACTTTAAGAAATAATCGTTGATTTTGAGCGTTATAGGGGCTTTAATTAGATATAAAATGCTCATTTCCATTTTTGTGTGAAACATTCCATTCCATTTTAATTTACCGCATATCTCTGCATACGACACACGAACACTAAATTGGTACATGAACATGTGTAAAATATATTGAAACAGATTTTTTTTAGAAAGAGAGCATTGTGTATCTTGTCTATGTTACCAGAGCACATCTAGCGTTGAAATGTTGGCTATTGCTATAAGGAACACTGATTGTTTGTGTGTTATTTTTATTTAACGAAATATTTTACAAAATATTCATTGATTTTGAGCGTTAAAGGGGCTCTAACACGGCCAATTTATTTCATGTTGACCGTACCTTGATGTTATCCTTGAGGTGTATTTTGAAGACCATTGTTTTTTCCTCGTTGTTGGTGAGCTTGGTTTTGAGATTCCATGAAACGGACAATCCGTAAGGTGTGCGCGTGCGCGTACAATTGTGTACAGCCAAGTCTGCGGAAAATTAATGAAAATATATGTTAAAAATCAGTAATTGAATACCAAAACATGATGGCAATGTTGTTTAAATATGAGCCTCGTTTTGGTTAAACTGGGCTTATTGCAGTCCGCACAGGCTAATCTTTCGCTAAGAAGGGGCTTACTTTTAAAAAGAAATATACCATACAATCGGAAAGCGTCGTCCCTGATAAGCCTGTGCGTACTGCACAGGCTAATCTGGGATGACAATTCACGCACATAGATTAAGTCGATGTTTCGATTGAAAGGCTATCTAAAATGTTTTGGAGACATCATAAAACACTGAACTGTTATGCTGTTTATTTTATGTCACGCAGGAGAATTAAGGCGCATATAGTAGTCGCATCGTCCATCCGTCCACCTTTCCCTTTCTTGTGAGGAGTATAACTCGATAGTGTTCAAAAGATCGTGTTTAAACAAGGTAATACTTCATATATTGGATAGATGGGTATGAGAAGAAATGTATAGAACAAGAACCATAACTATATCTTCTGTATTGACATACTATGAATAGTATCACTCAATTACTATTGAACCGAACTGGTAGAGCACGTTGACATTTTTTTAACGCAATGATTCTGAATTTTTAAACTTCTAATCAGCAAGGGGCATTTTGAAGGGTCTAACTAAGTATGTGGAAAAATTCGTCACAAGCAGTAGGTTCGGATTTCTTACACACATGAGTTGTGTTATCAAGTTTCGATGGTCAATAAGGTTTAAACTTCGGCTTTTTATGGAACAAGACCCCATATAATGCATGTCTCGTTACCTAGTTCTTCTTCTACCAAAGATATAAGCTGCAATACGAAATCCGTCGGGTTAATGTCTTTCACTGCTCCATCGAAGAATATGTGCGACTCGAACTTCCGCTCTCCGTCCGTCTGAGCGCGATTAATACCGTTGATTGACTGCAGGAGTTGCCGCATTTCGTAGTCCGCCTACGCACGAAAAAAATAGTGAGAGCGTATTCGTATACTTAAATTGTGGACCGCGCTCTGTGAAAAGGGGGTTTGATGCATGTGCGTAAAGTGTCGTCCCAGATTATCCTGTGCAGTCCGCACAGGGTAATCAGGGACGACACTTTCCGCTTTTATTACATTTTTTGTTTAAAGAAAGTCTCCTCTCATAAAAATCCAGTTAAGGCGGAATATGTCGTCCCTGATTAGCCTGTGCGGACTGCACATGCTAATCTGGGACGACACTTTACGCACATGCATTAAACCACATTTCAACAGAGCGAGGCTCATAATTATGTATAAAGAGTAAGTTATACAGAATTACATATTTACGAATCTACTAGAACCTGTACATGGTGTTACGTACCATGACCTCGATCACCTCGCCTTCTGCACGGGCTTCTGCTGCTGTACATTGTGGTACAACATGCATACCCAATGAACGGCCATATACATATTGCTATATTCCTACTGTATGTTACTCGATTAACAGAGTTATACCTTTAAAGCACAGAACACTCAGTAAAGGGTTGTAGATGATGTTTCCCTTACATCACTGTAAATTGTTCAACATGCATCATTCACGTACAATTATGTACACGTTGGTACATGACAACTTAACGTACATCCCTGTACATGGTATTATATATGATGACCGTCGTCCGACACTCATTCTACATCGGGTCCTGGTACTCCCGATACTCATTGTACATCGGGTCCTGATTCTCCCGACACTCATTCTTAATCGGGTCCTGGTACTCCCGACACTAATTCTACATCGGGTCCTGGTACTCCCGACACTAATTCTACATCGGGTTCTGGTACTCCCGACACTTATTTTACAATGGGTCCTGGTACTCCCGACACTAATTAGAATTAGTGTCGGGAGTACCTGGACCCGATGTAGAATTATTTCGGGTCCTGGTACTCCCGACACTAATTTTACATCGGGTCTTGATTCTCCCGACACTCATTTTACATCGGGTCCTGATACTCCCGACACTCATTTTACATTGGGTCCTGATACTTCCGACACTAATTCTACATCGGGTCCTGGTACTCCCGACACTCATTTTACATCGGGTCCTGATACTCACGACACTCATTCTACATCGGGTCCTGGTACTCCCGACACTCATTTTACATCGGGTCCTGATACTCCCGACACTCATTTTACATCGGGTCCTGGTAATCCCGACACTCATTCTACATCGGGTCCTGGTACTCTCGACACTTATTCTACATCGGGTCCTGGTACTCCCGACACTAATTCTAAATCGGGTCCTGGTACTCCCGACACTCATTCTACATCGGGTCCTGGTACTTCCGACACTAATTCTACATCGGGTCCTGGTACTCCCGACACTAATTCTATATCTGGTCCTGGGTTCTACATCTGGTCCTGGAACTCCCGACACTAATTCTACATCGGGTCCTGGTACTCCCGACACTCATTCTACATCGGGTACTGGTACTCCCGACGCTAATTCTACATCGGGTCCTGGTACTCCCGACACTCATTTTACATCGAGTCCTGATACTCCCGACACTCATTCTACATCGGGTCCTGGTACTCCAGACACTAATTCTACATCGGGTCCTTGTACTCCCGACACTAATTCTACATCGGGTCCTGGTACTCCCGACACTAATTCTACATCGGGTCCAGGTACTTCCGACACTCATTCTACATCGGTTCCTGGTACTCCCGACACTCATTCTACATTCGCGAATCGAATTCTTTCTGCACGGCTGTTCATTATTGTAAAACGCTCATGCCTATATCACGTAATTTTTTGTACATTTAATATTACCTAATTCACCTACCTCTCTGTACATAGTGAAACATATGACCTTTGCGCGAATCGCATTCTTTCTGCACGGCTGTTCATTGTAGTGCAACGAGCATGCCTATATCACGTACATTTCTGTACATTCAATATTATACCTTTTGCACCTACCTCTCTGTACATGGTGGTACATATGATGACTTTCGTCCGTCTCGCCTTGAGCACTGGGTCTTCGTGTTGTTCGTCGTGGTACTCGGTCTTCTTGGACAACATCAGCCATTGCTCCAGCAAGCCGCTGGTGTACATCGGCGTCCAAAACAACTAAACGAATACAGTTTTATATATCAGTAATTGAAGTTTCTGCATATAGGAAACATATTTCAATACTTGCTAACTGAATGTCCAAATTTACACACACAAAAAACGAAGGTAATCCGTAGGTACAGACATCGCCGGCACACTTTTTGTGTAAATCGTAGTTTCAGTCAGGTATTTTTGTTGACACGCTATATTATATTGAAAATAAACACAAAATAAATTATTTGGAAATTTGGAAATCTACTAATCCCTTGATAAAACATTTAACTGCAACACAGTTACATGAATTTTCACAAGATATGAGGTCGTAATAATTTGACACACAATTCATAACCCAATGAATTTCGGTCAGTTTTATATGTACTTGGTGTAAATTAGCGGAAATACAATTTTTATGTGGAGTTCAGAACAACTTTTAATTATCCAATCATTGTTTTTGGGAATCATGTGCTTTACAGTGTATCAGTATTATGCACACAAAAAACGTGTATCTTGTTTGAGGTATTGTGTTTGATTTTAAATGTTGATCTTAAAAAAATCTTTACAAGATCTTAAATCTAACACCCAACTACACACACCTTAAAGATCCAACAGATTGGTAAATTGACAAAATTAAAAAAAGTTGTTTCATATTCGCAAATGTTCGCGTTTGTTATGATATTTTTGAGGAAATAGTAATACTGACCATTTACAATGCTCTTAAATATCCATTATATGCATCTTTTGACGATTTGAAAACCTCAAAATCATAAAGCGTCGTTCGACGCGAAACGATTGAATAATTTGGAAAGTTCTGTTATTGTCGCTATATTTTGTAAAACTACGAGGATTGCTTATATATGGTATAAAATACGGCTATCGTACATACTTGTCAGGATGGCCGAGCGGTCTAATTGGTTTTTACTCCAGGACCCCGATGGTCACTGGTTCGAGCCCTGATGAGGTTTACTTTTTTTTCCCTTTTTAAATTGTATTCTTGTTTTTTAACTGCAGATTTTTAGGTCAAATGTTTGAATTTATCAATATAGAGCATTTAATGACATGCTTCAATACATGCCAAAATCTAGTGGACAGTCCCTTTAA
>VMBQ01001563.1:83602-136561 GCA_007657795.1 Dreissena rostriformis
CACACTCACACACACACACACACACACACACACACACACACACACCCATTACCTCAATACTCAAGTTATAGAGCGAAAACCGTTTTTCTGTTTTGTTTTAGTGACCGTGAGCTAACTTGCAACAAATGCAATGCAACCCAAAGCTAGGTTTCTGTAAGCGACGAACACATACAATTTCTATACAATATCTCCACCCAAACATTGGTTATTAAGGTTGAACATTAAGTGCATTCTTCATTTTTTATTTATTTTACCCACATTTTACAACAAAACCCCCGTTTCATGCAGTGTCAACATAATATGAGGAAGTCATAAACATCACATGCTTGTTATACATTTCTATGTATGCAGAATGCAGGTGTTGTTTTGTTGTAGAATATTTTTTTTTTGTTTGTTAAGATAACTATATAATTTGAACGAAAAAATATGATGAGAATAAACAGGGGATTGATAAATTTAGATGACGCTGTTTGTTTATGATGTTGCTGTTGCTCTTATAATGACAATTAGTTTACTGCCGTTTATGCTGATTTGGTGGTGGTGGTGGTGGTGGTGGTGGTGTTGGAGGTATTGTTGGTGGTGGTGGTGATGATGGGGGTGGTGGGTGTTGTGGTGGTGGTGGTGGTTGTGGTGATGGTGGTGATGATATTGATGATGGTGGTGGTGGTGGTGGTGGTGGGTGTGGTGGTGGTGGTGGTTGTGGTGGTGATGGTGCTGGTGGTTTGGTGTGGTTGGGTGGTGGTAGTGGTGGTGGTTATGAAGATGACGATGATAATGATCATCATTATGATCATGATAATAGTAATAAATAGAGTGACTATTTTGCAAACATGGGAAAACAGAATTTGTTTATGTAGTCCATTTCAGGTTTAACTCTCATTGAAAATTGGTGTTCAGAATAAGAATAGAAAGTTAAAGCATGACATGACACTCTCTAAAATAGTATAGTAACGACATTGTTAACTAAATACATACTTTTCAAATAACCGTTGTGTACCAATATTAGAACACTCTTTATAAAAAGAAACGCATTAGAACGAAAAAGAGTTGTTTACCATCGATATACAATGAAAATGCGACCATACATCTAACACAGACTGAAAAAAAAAAAAAGTTTTGCAATAAAAATCAACATTTTCTGTTTATGATCATAATATTTAATTGAAAGTTTGGTCTATAGTTTCACACATCGTGTTATTTTGCGTATCAGGTAGCAGAAATAATGTTAAAATGGTTGGTTACTTAGACTATCATTATTGTAGATGAAACGCGTTTTATAATGCGGTTACATTGTGGCGATGTTTGTTTTCTTACACTATCAGATTGTAGATGAAACGCATTTTAAATTGCACTTAAGCTAAGCGGTTACACAATCTTCGTTAAATATTACATTTGAGACGCGCTCTGAGAAAAAGGGGTTTAATGCATGTGCGTAAGGTGTTGTCCCTGAATAGCCTGTGCGGACTGCACAGGCTATTCAGGGACGACACTTTCCGCTTTTATTTTATTTTTCGTTGAATGGAGACTCTTCTTGACGAAAATCCAGTTTAGGCGGAAAGAGTTGTCCCTGATTAGCTTGTGAGGATTGCACAGGTTAATCTGGGACGACACTTTACGCACATGCATTCATACCCCCTTTTCACAGAGCGAGGCTCATTTGTAATGTACCATTTTGATGTTCACGATGGTCGCCTGAACAGTGATTTTAAGATAATTGATATAGGTCTAAGTTATTTTCATGTTTTCGCATCTTTTATAAACACATTCTTAATAACGATGTAGTGTGTGGTATCACATTTATTTACACTTCCTATTAACGATTAGGTGTGTGTTATCAATCAATAATCGTGCATGTAGATTTTGCTTTGTTTACATTTCAGCTTGACATTTAAAGAGAAGTGTTCACATGTTTTCGTATTACAACAAATTGTCATTAAAGCTCCATTAATACTAAAAAATCAACGGAAATTTCGTTTAATATTTCGTAAAATAAAGTTACCTAATAACAACTCAATGTTCCTTTTAGCAAAAGCCAAAATTTCAAAGCCAGATGTGGTCTGGTAACATAGATGTTTGTTGATATAAANTAATATGAGGAAGTCATAAACATCACATGCTTGTTATAAATTTCTATGTATGCAGAATGCAGGTGTTGTTTTGTTGTAGAATAATTATGTTGTTGTTTTTGTTTGTTAAGATAACTATATAATTTGAACGCAAAAAAGATGATGAGAATAAACAGGGGATTGATAAATTTAGATGACGCTGTTGGTTTATGATGTTGCTGTTGCTCTTATAATGACAATTAGTTTACTGCCGTTTATGCTGATGTGGTGATGGTGGTGGTGGTGGTGGTGGTGGTGTTGGAGGTATTGTTGGTGGTGGTGGTGATGATGGGGGTGGTGGGTATTGTGGTGGTGGTGGTGGTTGTGGTGATGGTGGTGATGATATTGATGATGGTGGTGATGGTGGTGGTGGTGGTGGGTGTGGTGGTGGTGGTGGTTGTGGTGGTGATGGTGCTGGTGCTGGTGGTTTGGTGTGGTTGGGTGGTGGTAGTGGTGGTGGTGATGAAGATGACGATGATAATGATCATCATCATGATCATGATAATAGTAATAAATAGAGTGACTATTTTGCAATTCTGGGAAAACAGAATTTGTTCATGTAGCCCATTTCAGGTTTAACTCTCATTGAAAATTGGTGTTCAGAATATGAATAGAAAGTTAAAGCATGAAATGACACTCTCTAAAATAGTATAGTAACGACTGTGTTAACTAAATACATACTTTTCAAATAACCGTTGTGTACCAATAATAGAACACTCTTTATAAATAGAAACGCATTACAACGAAAAAGTGTTGTTTACCATCGATATACAATGAACATGCGACCATACATCTAACACAGCCTGAAAAAAAAAATAGTTTTGCAATAAAAATCAACATTTTCTGTTTATGATCATAATATTTAATTGAAATTTTGGTCTATAGTTTTACACATCGTGTTATTTTGCGTATCAGGTAGCAGAAATAATGTTATCATGATTGGTTACTTAGACTATCATTATTGTAGATGAAACGCGTTTTATAGTGCGGTTACACAAAAAAATGCGTTCATGTCATTATATCTTTTTTATATATGGCATTGTGTATAGTTACCATTGTAAAGCCCCACTACACAATAGCTCCATCCAAACGCTAAAATTGAGCAGAAACCGTCTCTCAATTAAGTAACAATGACATCGCCCTCAAAACGACTGGCTACACATGCGATCCGAAGCTAGAAGTGCATGTAAGCTTCAAACAAACAAAATATCACACAATACCGACCATACTTGCCACAAATGCAACCCAAAGCTAGGTGTTTATGTAAGCGACGAACACATACACTTTCTATAACATATCTCCATCCAAACTTTAGTTATTTAGGTTGAACACTAAGTGCATTGTTCAGTAGTTACGTATTTAACACACATTTTACAACACATCTGTTTCATGCAGTGTCAAAAAGGTGATTTGTTAAATATATGGTATTGAAAAAAAAAACTGATTATCTAAAATAATTCACGGTGACCCCATTTGTATGAAATATTTAGTCAGATATAGACGTTACAATCAGCATGCAGTAAAATTTAAAATTCTTGATATTTTCATAAAAAATCTGAAGCGTATCATATATCCTTAAGATGAGTGATAACAGTGGTAACACATAAACGGTGACATGAGAAAGTCATGAACATCACATGCTCGTTATACATTTCTATTTATGCAGATTTCAGGTGTTGTTTTGTTGTAAATAAATAACTAGTTATGGTTGTTTCTTTATATTATATTTCTTCTTTTTTCTGTTATGAAAACTATATGATGTGAATGCAAAAGAAAAGAAGCAGATGATAATCCAGGGTATTGATAACTTTAGATGACGCTGTTTGTTGATGATGTTGCTGTTGTTCTTATAATGACAATTATTTTACTGCCGTTGATGCTGATGTTGCCGTTGATGATAATGGTAGAGGTGAAAGTGGTGGTGGTGGAGGTGGTGGTGATGGTGGTGGTGATGGTGGTCTGGTGGTGGTGGTGGTGGTGGTAGTAGTTGTGGTAGTGATGACGACGACGATAAAGATGATCATCATTATCATCATGATAATAGTGATAAACAGAGTGTCTATTTTGCATACCTGGGAAAATAGTATTCTTTCACGTAGTGCTATATAGATAATTCACGTTTAACTCTCATTGAACATTGATGTTCAGAATAAGAATACAAAGTTACAGCATGAAACGACAAACGTTCTAAAAAAATATATTAACGTCTTTGTTTACTTAGCATATACTTTTCAAATATCGTTTTGTACGGAACATACAGCATTATGGTTAAACGGAGACGCATTAGAACGACATAAAGTTGTTTATCAGCGATATACAATGATAATGCGATCATATTTTTTACATAGTCGAACAAATGGTTTTGCAATGAAAATCAACATTTACTTTTAAATATCACTAAACTGAATATGATTTTAAAAGGTTTCAGCCATCGTGTTATGTTGCGTATCAGGTAGTGGAAAAAATGCGGCAATGTTTGTTTTCTTACACTATCAGATTGTAGATGAAACGAATTTTAAATTGCACTTAAGCTAAGCGGTTACACAATCTTCGTTATATATTACATTTGAGACGCGCTCTGAGAAAAAGGGGTTTAATGCATGTGCGTAAGGTGTTGTCCCTGATTAGCATGTACGGACTTCACAGGCTAATCAGGGACGACACTTTCCGCTTTTATTTTATTTTTCGTTGAATGGAGACTCTTCTTGACCGAAATCCAGTTTAGGCGGAAAGGGTCGTCCCTGATTAGCTTGTGAGGATTGCACATGCATTCATACCCCCTTTTCACAGAGCGAGGCTCATTTGTAATGTACCGTTTTGATGAACACGATTGTCGCCTGAATAGTGATTTTAAGATAATTGATATAGGTCTACGTTATTTTCATGTTTTCGCATCTTTTATAAACACATTCTTAATAACAATGTAGTTTGTGGTATCACATTTATTTACACTTCCTATTAATGATTAGGTGTGTGTTATCAATAAATAATCGTGCATGTAGATTTTGCTTTGTTTACATTTCAGCTTGACATTTAAAGAGAACTGTTCACATGTTTTCATATTACAACAAGTTGTCATTAAAGCCCCATTAATACTTAAAAATCAACGGAAATTTCGTAAAGTATTTCGTAAAATAAAGTTACCCAATAACAAATCAATGTTCCTTATAGCAAAAGCCAAAATTTCAAAGCCAGATGTGGTCTGGTAACATAGATGTTTGTTGATATAAAATGCACGTTTTTATTTGTTCGTGTCACAATAAATTCCATTTTAATTTCCCGCACTGATATCTATTCATACGACACATGAACACTTACATGGTACCCTTTTAGTGTTTTAGTGTCGTATGAATAGATATCAGTGCGGGAAATTAAAATGGAATTAATTGTGTCACAAAAAAAAAAAAAAAACGTGCATTTTATATCCCCAAACATCTATGTTACCAGACCATATCTGGCGTTGAAATTTCGGAATTGCTATATGGAACACTGATTTTTAATTTTTTAACTTTATTTTACGAAATATTGCACGATTTTTTCGTTGATTTTGAGTAGTAATGTTGCTTTAAATGTTTTTACTAGTGAATATATCATATAAGGAATAATATAAAACAATTATTATAGCAAAACTGGTTTAATAGCAGTTTTTGCCTTCGAAATTATTCGTTTGGATTAAAATTTTAATGTTAAAGATACAGGTACATGTATTTCTCTAATTGATCGATAAAAAGGGTTTCAAACGCTAATGATGATAACCCATAAATTAAACTATAATTTCATTTTTCCAGAGACGTAGATAATAAACGTCTCTGATTTTTCTAAATCATTAGCGCTGGTTTTAATACCATGCATATATTTGTTTAGAATCAATGACACTTTTTTTTTTAAATTGCCATTTTTAAATTTCGAAAATATGTAAGCTTTTGTAACAAAGTTGCTTTAAAGAGTGTTTACAACGTTCAGTTTTGTTTGCTTATTCAGAACATTATTTGGTCATACAACTTATCTAGTCAATCGTGAAGTGTATTAATTCGAAAACAAGTATTGCATTTTACATAATTTAAATTGAATGGGATTTTTTTATATAATGAACGTTGTTTTTCTTTGAAGGTTGATATATTCCTTTTAATTATCATGCACATGGCAATAACACCTGTTAAAATAAGGGCAACAAATAAATGAGCCTTGCTCTGTGAAAATTGCGCAGTCTGCGCAGGCTAATCAGGGACGACACTTCCGCTTTAATTGCATTTTGTGTTTTAAAGAAGACTGTTTTTGACGAAAATCCAGGTTAGGCGTAAAGTGTCGTCCCTGATTAACACAGGCTAATCAGGGACGACACTTTACGCACATGTATAAAACCGCTTTTTTCATGGCAATAACACCTGTTAAAATAAAGACAACAAATAAATGAGCCCCGCTATATGAAAATTGCGCAGGCCGCGCAGGCTAATCAGGGACGACACTTTTCGCTTTAATTGCATTTTTTGTTTTAAAGAAGACTGTTCTTGACGAAAATCCAGGTTAGGCGTAAATTGTCGTCCCTGATTAACACAGGCTTATCAGGTACGACACTTTACACACATGCATTAAACCCCTTTTTTCACAGAGCGCGGTCAAATCAGACTCCAGTATATCAAGTAATAATTAACAATGGAATACTCACGTATCAAGCAGGTATATCCATTTTAAAACATTTTACGATAATCGAGCTTTATTATCATGTATGGGGCAGCTTAAATTGTTGACAGTTTATAATATTTGAAAAGAATTTAAAATCTACAGATAAGAGATGATACGTACCCCACGACCTTGAAAAGAAGATCATACTAGGCTGATGTTATCGATTCGTTATCAAATTTCATAGTTTGTGTGTAAATTTAGATATATCTCGTGACAATCACTAGTTTACTCCCCAACTTTTACCCCGCTGTAAGTAAAAAACGACTTCCTGAATTATTACCTCGCGAGACGCATCAGAGTTATCGGTATTTGCAACTTTTGCTTTTAGTGAATTGTCGTTCTTGAACATCGTTTGAGTATGGATACAAATTAGTGAAAGATAAATGAAACATAATTTGTTGCGGCGCTGCTACGTTTTTTGTACGACAAATTTAGTTATTTATTATTACTTTAAAATAATTATCTATTTGCTGGACGTGTCTTTATTTAGGCTAAGACAAATTTAAAAATGTTATATGTGAAATGCAAGCTACTTGCCACGTATTGAGAAGCGCAAAACCTATAACCCAGGGATGAATTGCAAGATAATAAAATTGGAGGGCATGTCATACGCATTGGAGTGACCGAAGTAATGCTAATATAACATTTAAGCGCCTTTGAACGTGCACTCTTGTATGAAAAGGGCGCTATATAAATTCGGTATAATAATAATATAATAATATAACTGGTTTGTTTTAGTTCTCCTTGTATAACAAACTAATAGCTTGATTAATCATTTACAGACTGCGTATCGGATTTATATGAGTATACCCATCAATGGTCTTATGTACTTCAGCTAACAATATACCGATTCAAATCCTTAAACAAATCAATGTAAATACGAACACTTAAGCCCTAAATAAATGCAAAATGTTACCGAATATTGAATATTGTATACGGGCAACATTAAAAGCAAGCACGCGTATTAATGGTTCAAAGTGAATGCCCCAGTCTGTTTAATGGGTAGAAACTCTTTATTACTTTTGTCCGTGTAGAATACTTTAAGAACGAAGTGGTGATCGTCCCCGGGCCCTCGTGAGACGGATGTGGGGGAACCGAACACGGATGTACAAGACGACCTTGACGAACAACCGGACGTTCAGAATTTTGACGGACCAATGGACGGACGTGTTGTAAGGAATAAGTTGATTCAACGATATTTTTGATGATGTTTTAGTTGTTTTACATTATGTCATTTGATATTCACATGTTGAGTGCAACATTGACAATAATGTCATTCTTCATGTTTTTCCACGCCGAAGGCGGAGTATTATCGTTTAGGCGTATTCCGTCCGTCCGTCTGTTATAAACTTTTCAAGGCTATATCTCCAAAACTATATAGGATTTCAACGTGAAACTTCATTGATGTATAGATTTCAACGAGGAAAGTGCTATGCACATTAACAATAACCCTACACTTTCTTGCATTAGAGTAATTGCCCTTTGTTGTTTTTTGTACGATGTAACTTTTCAGGACTGTATCTCAGATGCTATACACGATTACAACAATAAACTTCACGGGTGTATAGCTATCACTGAGGAGAAGTGCCATGCACAGGTACAATGACCATACACTCTCTTATGTTAAGTAAGAGTTATTGCACTTTTTTTTATGATATAACTTTTCAGGGCTATATCTCAGATAATATACACGATTTCAAAATGAAACTCATGGGTGTATAGATATCAATGATGAAAATTGCAATGCATAAAACAATAACCCTACACATTTTTATTTTACAGTTATCAACCTGTTCTGTACTCGGCGGCGGATATCAATGGAATGAATTTGCTTGTTTCTTGAATGGCATTTATCTTGAATATTTATTATTAGTATTTAAAGTGCATTTCTAAAACAACACATTCATGTGCTGTTATTGTATCCATTTCAATGTATGTGTTTTTTTTTCTTCAAAAGTTGTCTTAAGTAATTAAATAAATGAATTACGTAATGTGTGTGTGTACTTTCAACATTGGATTGTATATAGACAGTAAGGTCAGTGTATAGGGAATTGAAATGGTAATTGCAAATAACATGGTGCAAATGCATACACATATTCAAGAAATAAATGATTATTTATTGACATTTGCACAGTTATTAACAAATCAAAAGATGCAATTTTAACAGTGAAATCTCATTAACAGGAATCATGTATGTTTACATTGCCTTTCAAGCTTGTTTATGAGCAAGTGCGACCGTCTTTAAATCTTGTACTGTACAAATATAAACATTTATTTTGTAGATATTTCTTTATAGACGTTCAGTCGTTCGGAATATATAACTTACTAATAGATTTCCTCTTGCCTTTCAATGTATCTGGAAATTAAATAAAAAATATCCTTAGCCTATACAAAATAAAGGCAATATTTCCCCCTTTTTGGGCCCCTTACCATTGGATCAACACGATGGGATCGCGCATTAATAACACGGGTAAATATTTTGAACAGTAAAATAATCAGATTCATTTAAATAGCATGGTATTCCAAAAAATCTTATTAGCAAACATATGTTTACATAAATAATATACGTGGTGAATACTTGTGCGTCTTAAATTTAATTAAAAGCAAGAAACAACTCTTGTTTTACTTTTCACAGAGAATATTTCAAATGCATTAATAGTGAGTACACCCAAACATGTGTCTAAAAGTCGCTGTGTAAAGTCCACGTCATTACGTCTGCGGATGTCGAAGTGGATGGTCGCATATCGATGCTTGAAATTCAAAACATGGAGTTTAAGGTGTCTGCACTAACTGTCTACCACGAACTCTGCCGCACCGAATGGCTCCGGGATGTCCCTGGCGGAAATTAAGTCTATCATTGGCAGAACCAGGAACCCATGCGATGGAAGAGAAGCCGTTAAAAGGTGTTTGGATATAAATGTGTGTACATGTGTGAATGAGCGTTGGCTATAACTGATATAGTTATTAATGAATTCAAAAGGAATCACTGCGCCAATGACAATGGATAATTAACAACGTAAGGTAAGAGAACAATTTTTTTTAAGAAATAGGTTTATGGATATGTTTATGCATTTCAATTATTAATTTATTATTTTGAGAATGGTAAAAATACTGACTTACGAAAATCAAATATACGTTTCAGTTGTATTACTGTTTACTTTAACCAGTATACAGGCCTCGAAACTAATTTTTTTTTTCAACTAGCCCGTTCGGGCAAGTAAATGCAGAACCTACCAGCCCTGACCAATCTTTCATATGCCCTGACCCAAGTATTATCAAAACATTTATATATATCATTCAACTTGTATTTTCTTGTGCGTGGAGATGCGCAATTATGATTCAATCATTCTTATTAGCTTGCCTTACTAATGCTAATGAATTCAATATTCATCTGCTTAAGACTAGTATTGTATGATTTGTATTCTGTTATTGTCATATGAATTACAATGTAATAAAGACATCTGACATGGTATCATTTCTTTNCCAAAATTTTCGAACCCCTTTTTGCATCACTCATTCCATCACGCGAAACCCTTAAGGTGTCGCACCTCTAGTATAATATAGTTTTAAGCACTTGAAGGTTTAAACATTGATTTTAAAATTAACTTAAATATTTGCAGTATTTTATAGATTAAGCTAGTTATTTTATTTATTATTATTTTTATACTAAGGCCTTAGAATATGTCATTACCTTCAAATACAAGCAAACACGTACATCAGACATTAGGAATGAAACAGTTCTGGGGAAGCATCATGCCCACTATCCCTAAAGGTTGACCTACATCTACAATTAAGCCAAGAGTGAGATTTGGCGTTTTTTTTCAATATTACTTTCATTAATACGTGGCATCTATTTAAAAAAGATGCGTACACGTTTTTTTAAGAACGGAGGTTAAACTAATGAATATCGTCTCATCAATGTGTTACTTTATGTTGCGACCTTCAGTTTTAGGACAACCGGAATAAAAATAATCGTTACATTTAATAAGATTTACTTAAGATTTTCAGAATGTATATAATGCCATCATTATTTCATTTTAAATATATATATATAACTGATAATTATACGTCAGACTACATGAACTAGCCAGATATAAAGTGTCGGAACACTAGTACATGTATGTAAATATTTGTAATTGCTCATATGATTGGAAACCGATACGTAGTTAATAACATCTACAATGTTGTCAAGGATGTAAAATGGCCAACGCATTATTGGGAACTAACATAGAAGTTTATTTTCCAAAACCTGCTAGGTTTTAAATAAAAACCAAATGGCCACATGTACTTTTGACACTCGACGGAATCAGACGATGAGCTGTTCAATTTTTCCGAAAATATGAGCTGTTCAATGTAAATCCTCAGTCGACGCTATGGGTTCATCGGTATCACACGAAACCTACCTGTCGCATAACAGCGATATCAAAGACGGGTGCCACTATTCCGCAACATTTGAGGAGGACTATTTCGACGAAGGGACTTGCCGTTATGCCTTCAGGGGCGTTTTGTCGGGAGATGGGCCAAGAAACGACAAGAAGTGCGTTACAAAAGTCTTAAAGGTGAATATGCCAAAAATTTAATCGAGTGGGCACCTGATTTGGCTGCAAGTAAGAAGGCGTATGGTTTCGCCAAAGAGTTTATGGAGAACTATTATCCAAGAATAGAGAAATTCATTGGGAAAAACAAAATTGAATATCTCATCCCGCTCATTGCAAAAATGAAGAGTTTAAAAGCATTTGAGATTCTGTGGTTGTTTCCAGTTTCCAAAGACGAACGGTATGTAAAAATGTATGAGTATGTAGCGCTGGAAACATTTATTGAGGGCAATAACGAGAAATTCAACTCCAAATGGCGGATATGAACAAGATGCCCATCAGCTGATGACGGCGTTCTGTCACTGGACCTGGTACATCAGCGGCCATCAGTTCATGGTCTACGATCTGCAGATTAAGTAACATACTCTCATCTCTTAACGTAAAGCAGGATTGCTCATATTTGACGAACGAAATTATGTATTGTTTTAACATACAACGTTAAATGCGCGATGCTGGTTTCGTTCAATACGTACTACTGCAAGGCGGAAGTTAATCAGAAACATTTCACTGAGTAAACGTCCTTTCTTCCTGATCTGAAAGTAAAGCTATAATGTATTTGTGACTGAGATAAGGTATCGTGTGTAATTGTTTTAAACTTCAACTTCAACTCTTAAGGAACCAATATTTAAACGGAATTAACAAACTGGGATCAAGTAGCTGTTGCAAGTGTTTCACGCATATATAAAGAAAGCTAAACATATACACACCATTGCATATACCAGGGAGTGAAGTCTTTCCGCAAGTACATCCTCACAGACCCGGCCATCCACTCCAGGTAGTGAAGTCTTACCGCAAGTACATCATCACAGACCCGGCCATCCACTCTTACGACGGTTGTTTCGGCGCTACAGACCTCGGCGTGGCCGGCATGGAGCTGGTGCTAGGCAACCACAAGTGTAACATGCTGTGCCGTGCGCTGGGCCTTGACAACCCGATGAAACACGTCTACGTTCGAAGTGGCCCTCGGTCCACCACGTACAAGTTCCAGGTAGGCCCACCGCACACAGGCATAGTACATGACTTAAGTACGTGGCTTGTCAGGAACACCTGATAAAGTCACATAGAAGAGCTTCATCACGGAACCTCTAGACTTTAAGTTTGAAATTGAAAATTCATTTCCTGTTTATTATTTTCTGTGTAGTTTAATCATTAGGAATATTTGGTAAGGTTGTTTCAACTTCCTTGACCAAAAGCATAGTGTTATTTTTAAATTAGTAAAATAACTTTGGCAAAATGAATAACGTCCCGTTAGTAAAAACTTGTACAGCTTTATCAACATGTTTGGGCAAAGCTACATGTTTATTGTTCTTAAACAAGCATTAACCAAAGGTTTATTTACTATGACAAAAACTCGTATAAAAAATCTGACAATTCGTGTCAGATCCAATTGGTAATCAATCGCAATTATATGTTAGTTTTTTAAGCATGCAATACTTACATGAAACAAATGATTTTTCAACATATACATAAATCACATCGCTGTTAAATTTTTGAGAAAGATAGTGCATGTTATATTAAGTTAAGCAGTGGTAGTGATAATGAATAAAGCGCGACAATGCGTTTTCGTCAACAAATTTAACTTATTTTTTAATTATGATAACACTAGATTCATTATCGGTGAACATAAAGGCTTTTGTGTCACTATTGAATCACCTCGCATGTCTGTTTCCGAAATATAGCCTATTGTATCCATAATGTGTTCACTTCGTATGTCTGTTTTAAAAATAAAGGCTAGTGTATCCCAAATATGATCACTTCGTTTGTCTGTTTTAGAAATATAGGCTATTGAATCCCTAATGTGATCCCTTCGTATGTCTGTTTCAGAAATATAGGCTATTGTATCACCAATGTGATCACTTCGTATGTATGTTTCAGAAATATAGGCTATTGTATCCCTTATGTGATCCCTCCGTATGTCTGTTTCAGAAATATAGACTATGATATCCCAAATGTGATGACTTCGTATGTCTGTTTCAGAAATACAGGCTATTATATCCCAAATGTGATCCCTTCGTATGTCTGTTTCAGAAATATAGACTATGATATCCCAAATGTGATCACTTCGAATGTCTGTGTCAGAAATACAGGCTATTGTATCACTAATGTGATCACTTCGTATGTCTGTTACAGAAACATAGACTATGATATCCCAAACGTGATCACTTCGAATGTCTGTTTCAGAAATACAGGCTATTATATCCCAAATGTGATCCCTTCGAATGTCTGTTTTACAAATACAGGCTATTGTATCACTAATGTGATCACTTCGTTTTTCTGTTTCAGAAATATAGGCTATTGTTTCCCTAATGTAATCGCTTCGTATGTCTGTTTAAGAAATACAGGCTATTGTATCACTAATGTGATCACTTCGTATGTCGTTTTCAGAAATACAGGCTATTATATCCCTAATGTGTTCACTTCGAATGTCTTTTTCAGAAATACAGGCTATTATATCCCTAATGTGTTCACTTCGAATGTCTTTTTCAGAAATACAGGCTATTGTATCACTAATGTGATCACTTCGTATGTCTGTTTCAGAAATATAGACTATTGTATCCCTAATGTGATCACTTCGTATGAATGTTACAGAAATATAGGCTATTGTATCCCTAATGTGATCACTTCGTATGTCTGTTTCAGAAGTATAGGCTTTTGTTTCCCTAGTGTGATCACTTGGTATGTCTGTTTCAGAAATAAAGACTCTTGTATCCCTAATGTGATCACTTCGTATGTCTGTTTCAGGTTACGGAAGAATAGCTGCTGAAAGCACGGCGTGGCAGAAGCGACCACTTCAAAGTAATGAGTGCCATATTTGAATAGTCGTGTACATAGATACAATTATATCAACTTGGTTGCAGTGCAGTCTGATGATGACTATCGATCAAAGTTGAACGAACCAGAAATGAAAAGTCTTTCAAGGGTGTTTCACCACTGATTTTAAGAAAATTGATTGGAACATTATATTGGAACAATATAATTTGACCTATTTTATAACCGTTACAACAGCTCGGCCGGAAACAAACACGTTTCCAAGCTGATCGCATTTACCGGTACCTTTCGTTGAAAAGCCGGTGCATTTACATGAAATTATACTGTAGCAAATTGCTGTTATTGACAAAAAGTTGTTTTTGCAATATATGTTTACATGCATATCCAAATCATATAGAAAATATCTAACAATTTAAACGCATTTGGACTTGTTAACATAACATTCAGTAGGTCAAGCAAACAGAGACGCAACCCTCGAATCTATCTCAGTATATCAAGCCAACATCGTTCTTTAGGGCAATCCTTAAACCTTTGACAGTTGGTCTTTCCAGCATATTCTTCTAGGGTAGCCCTTATATTTGAATCCGAAGTTTGACTATTTTTAAAGCACGGAACATTTAGTTGTCTTACTCGTGATGCAGATGATGCAGGCGTGGTGTCTTAAAGTTCGATTATTCCTCAATCACTTACATATGAACTGTGTAAGTCACACGCGTGATGCAGACGTGGTTTCTTAAAGTGTGACTGTACCTAAATCATGTACCATCATATATGTGGTTCCGGTCACACGCGTGATGCAGTTTGGTTTCTTATAGCGTGCCTATTTTTAAATGTCGTTCATTATTTTTAATACAGTCACACGCGTGGTACGGCTGGCTGTCCGGTTAGCGTAGAGGTTGGTACATGCGCTTCTCACATAGGTGACCAGGGTCCAATGTCCGTTCCCGGCAGCATGTGAGTTTGGTTGGTGGTCACCATAACGGACAGGTGGGGTTTCCTCCGGGTACTCCGGATTCCCCCCCACAACACAAGACCAAATCAACAACTAAATAGCTTGCAATTGCAGCTATAACTCAAAATTTATTCCAAGTTTCGTAAGTCTAGTAAGTCAATTAGATAGGAATGCTTGGACACACTCCGGGTCCACACATCATGCAGCCTCAGGCGAGGAAGGACCTCATACACTTTAAGTACATATGCACGCGTGGTGAACGTGCGGTGTCTTAAGCATGACTATTCCTTAAATCCATACCCCTATGTTGTTTCAGTCACACTCGTTATTCTGGTGAGGTTTTTTGAATTGCGACTTTTCCTTAATCCCATACCTATATGTTATTCTAGTCACACGCGTGGTGCAGGTGTGTATTTTGTCACAGCAACTGTCTCAAAAGCTGTGCCTCATGTTTATTCCAGACACACGCGTAATGCAGCAGCGGTTTCTTTAAGTGCGACTATTTAGAAATCCCCTTATCCTTCGCTGCTCTAGGCACACGTGGGGCGAGTATGGGTTTTCAATGTGCTTCTTTTCCTAAATCACATACTTCTATGTTATTTTAGTCAGACGCGCGTTGAATATGGTTTCTAAAAGAACAACTGCTCTAAATCTCGAACCGAAATGCTGTTCAATTCATACGCGTACTGAGGGTGTACTTTCTTAAATTGCGACTTTTCCTAAATCCCGTAACTTTATGTTGCTCCTGTCACATGCGTGATGCAGATAAGGTTTCTTCCTAAATCCCGTACATCTATGTTGTTCCAGTCACAACCTTGATTCAAGTGTGGTTTCTACAAGTGCGATGTGCCAGTCACAACCTTAGTGCAGTTGTGGTTACGGCATCTATTCCTAAATTCCGTACCTTAATATTGTCCCAGTCAAACGTGTGGTGCAATGTTTCTGGATTATTTTAACCACATCTATTCGTATATCCCGAACCTCTACGTTCCAACCACAATCATGGTGCAAATGCGGATACTTAAATTTCAACTATTCCTAAATCCCGTATCCCAATGTTGTTCCAAACAAACGCGTAATGCAAGTATGCTTTCTGAAATTGTGCCTTTTTATAAATCCGGTACCTCGATGGTGTTCCATTCGACCGCGTAATGCATATGTGGTTTCTAAAAGTGCGCCTATTCCTTAATCCCGTACCTCGATGTTGTTCCAGTCGCACGCGTGGTGCAGCGGCGTCTGTTGTGTGGCGTCCCTGTCATCGACGCTGGATCCGCTGGTCAGAAGCAGCAGCACGTTCTTCGTTTTGCCTGGCGACACATACATGAATCTCGGTCAGGGAAAACGAGGCTTTTTTAATGCGTGTGCGTAGAGTGTCGTCCGGCATGTGCAGTCCGCCCAGGTTAATTAGGGACGACACTTTCCGCCTAAACTGGATTTCTGCTAAAAAGATACTTTATTTAACCGAAAAATACAAGAAAAGCGGAAAGTGACGTCCCTGATTAGTCTGTGCGGACTGCAGATGCTAATCCGAGACGACACTGAATGCACTTGCATTTAGCCCCTATTTCCCACAGAGAGGCTCAAATACAACATGCGTTATGTTCCTGTAACACTTAAACCAGAGTATGAGCAGTGCAGAAAGGTTCAATACATTAGTAAATCGTTGGACATACATCGGATATAGACTTTATCATAAGCGATTTTCAGAGGGCTTAATACATTTCAACTATTCATCAACATATACCAGCATATACGGTTGATATAGACAAATGCATTTGTGATTTAAAGCTGGATAAATAAATAACTTAAGTATTCTTCGATGAATACCAGCGTATTAAACGTATTCAGCATAAATATACATACGGTAACTACGCGAAGTGTTCGTATCCGGGTATACTCCGGTGTCATAAGCAAACGTGTGAGCTTTTTTTGTATTTATGAAGATACATTACACATTTCTGTAAACCGCAAACAAGATATCGTCAATAAAAAGTGTTAGATCGACGAAAATAAACGTTATCAGTCCCCCACATTAATTCTTTGGCTGTCATTAATTAAATTCATAGCAAACCGTACATGCAGCGATGATGGAGATTAAAAAATGACTCATCACTTCTATTTGATCTTATTTCAGAATAACATTGTTCACATCTGCGAAAAAAAGGAACTTCTTATTCACGTTTCTCATTATAGATATAGAAATACCTTATTCGTTATATGTTCATAAAGATTTCAATCGCATTCATTTTATTATATGGTCACGTCCATACCTTTATTCTTGCCATTCACACTCAAATTTGACACATCCGTCTTCTCGCCGCTCAAATAGCGCCGCTGTAAGTAAATAGAGGAATATATTTGAGCCTCGCTCTGGGAAAATGGTGTTTAATGCAGGTGCGTAAAGTGTACTACAATGCTATTCTGGGACGATACTTTCCGCCTAAACTGGATTTTCGCTGAGATGAGACTTCCTTTTAACAAAACATTCCATAAAAGCGGAAAGTGTCTTCCCTGTTGAGCCTGTGCGGATTGCACAGACTAATCTGATATGACACTTTATGTCTTTTACTCGTCGCTCCAGTACCGCCACTGTAAGAGGATAGAGAAATGGACTTGATATATCACTCTTGATATCTGCGCTGGAAGGGAGGGAATTCAGTATTTGAATCTCGTTCAGTCTGCACAGGCTAATCTTAGACGACACTTTCTGTTTATACGGAATTTTTTGTTTACGGAAGTCCCTTTTAAATGAAAATCAAGTGTAGGCGGAAAGTGTTGTCCCTGATTATGCTGTGCGGCCTGCACATTATAATGTTGGATGACACTTTACGCACATGCATTAAGCCCGGTTTATCCAGAACGCGGCTCATTTCATCATTCATTATTTTGCCATACACCAGTTTTGAGTCCGGCATTGTAGACTGTCCGTAATCATGTATGTATTTCATCGGGGAAACCCCCCCCCCCCCANAAAAAAAAAAAAAAAAAAAAAACAGTTAATCTTACTGAAAAAGTGCCGCGTGCGCTCTTACAAAACATTTTAAACTCAAAAAGCTGGATCTCGAAAATATACATCATGTAACCAATTATTCATTCTTTATCATGTTTAGCATTTTTAATTCTGCAATCACAATAAAAACTTTTATAACACTTCTTAAATTGTAAAAAATATTTTTGTAATTCTTCTTGTGAGGGGGTCCCTTTGATTTAATTCCTACAAGATCGTATCATTAGATCTCCTACTCATAGTCGTTGTCAATTGCCCGATAAACAACTTTTAATTGAACATTATTTCTAACGAATCACTTACCCCAAGTACGTCCTTGATGATGTCGACGGACACCAGGTACTGTTCCTCCTCTAGGAGGCTGTCCGGAAGTTCCAGTCCGGCGCCGACGAGCAGCTTGTAGATCTCGTAGCTGCCGCGCCTAACCGTCATGCAGAGCGCCGCCTCCAGCTCTGTGCACTTCTCATTGGTCGGCTTCTTCAGATGAATACCTGTCGGGCTTATGGGCCGGTTGTCAAAACAGAAGCGATAAATTGAGCCGCGTTTTGGAATGACCGGGCTTTATACAACACCGCTTCGCTAGAAGCAAGAATAGTTCCAGATGACTCTCTCTAGTTAATAGCTGTTTGAAGAAGAGACGATAGAGCAGAAGTGGCAAAAAGTGAAAGTAGCATTGACCTCAAATGCCAAAAAGAACTGGGCTCCAATACGTACACCCACAAGAAGTGGATATTAGCATAGAAGCTTCAGAAAGTTGAAGAAAGGCGAGAAAAGAAGGCAAGTGTCAACAACAGCAGAACACGAGCCACAAAAGTGAAAGTGCAAAAAGAGTACACCGAAGCAAATATAAGCAGCAAGCGAAGTATTAGAGCAGACAAGCGGGACTACATAGAGACGCTTGCAACAGAGGCGGAAGAAACAGCCTATCAGACCAGAACTAAGGACCTGTACTCCATCATCAACAGATTAGCAGGAACGTTTGCTAATCCAGAGAGGCCAGTAAGCGACAAAAATGGAGGAGTGATTACAAATAAAGAAGGGCTCAAAAAGAGGTGGATTGAGCACTTCCATGAGCTTCTCAACAGGCCAGCTCATGTGAACCCATCGGAGATTCCGCCAGCTACAAGCGGTAAGTAAATCAAGGGCTGCGCTCCCACAAAAAAAGAGATCAGCAGCGCCCTAAAGCAATTGGAGAACGGCAAATCTGCAGGACCTGCCAGCATACCGGCAGTAGCGCTTAAGGCTGACGTCGAAACCAGTGTGGAGCTACTCTATTCGCTTTTCAGCAAGATATGGGAAGAAGAAAAAAATCCAACAGATTGGAAAGAGGGATACATCACGAAGCTCCCCAAGAAAGGCGACATCAGTTCCTGCTCCAACTACAGAGGAATCACGCTGTTGTCAATCCTAGGAAATGTGTTTAATCGTATCCTGTTGAACCGAATGAAAAACGCAGTACACTCGCATCTCCGTGACCAACAAGCCGGTTTTCGAAAGGAGAGCTCGTGCACGGATCAGATCGCAACCTGCGCATCATTCTGGAATTATCCCTGGAGTGGAATTCGCCCCTGTATGTCAACTTCATCCACTATGAAATGGCGTTCGCAAGCTTTGACCGGGAGTCCTTCTGGAGACTACTCTACGGAGTGCCAGGAAAGATCACCAATATCATAAGGAAGTCTTACGAAGGGATGACCTGCAGAATCGTTCATGGCAGACAGCTCACCGGCGCTTTCGAAGTGAGAACCGGAGAGAGGCAAGACTGCTTACTCCCACCTTTCCTGTTCCAGCTGGCCATATAGTGCGTCAACGGATCAGAAGCGGAACGGAATCAAGCGGACACTCTGGAAACAGTTGGACGACCTCGATTTTGCCGATGATCTGGCTCTTCTTTCCCACACCAAACAACAGATGCAGGAAAAGACAAACATGGACAGCGGACAACTCAGCTAAACTGGGCCTCACCATCAACAGAGGAAGAGCAAAGTGTTCAAGACCAACGCATCCAACAACACACTTATCACAGTCCTAAGCGAGGCTCTGGAGGAGGTGGACAGCTTCACCTATCTCGGCAGCCTTTTGGACAACCATAGTGAAACGGATGCAGAAGCCAGAACCCGCGTCGGTAAAGCACGAGCATCCTTCCATCAGCTGCAGAACATCTGGGGATCAAGCGCAATTGGCATCGCCACTAAGATAAGGCTATTCAATACACTCGTGAAGCAAATACTCCTGTATTGAGCAGAGGCCTGGAGAACCACCGTCACCACCGTAAAGAAAATACAGGTTTTCATCAATATTTGCCTCAGGAAGATCCTCAAAATCCGCAGACAAGACAAGATCTCAGATGAAGAATCATGGTGAAGAATACAGCAGCAGCCCGTTGAAGAAGACATCATTCAGAGACGTTGGCGATGGATAGGCAACACCCTTCGCAAGCCTGCATCCAATACGACAAGGCAATCTCTCACCTGGAACCCCCAAGGGAAAAGGAAGAGAGGGCGGCCTAGAAACACAAGGCGCCGCGACCTGGATGATGATTCTAAGCAGATGGGAAAAACGTGGGGGCGGCTGGAGAGACTCGCGCAGAACCGATACGCATGGAAGAAGCTGGTTACCGGCATATTTCTCACACGGGATCAGAGGCAAAGATGAGATGAAATAAAAACAAATCACTATTTAACAGTTTTGTGGTTTTCATTAGTCTATAAGAGGATTTATTTAGCACATATTGATAGAAAATATATGAACAGATCAGGGTTGCCGGGATGCCCTCAAAGTCTACATAATATGTGACTTCGATTAATCCGTTTTAAGAAAGACAGAACTGTAATCTACTGTAAACGGATCTTTGAGTTTGTCAGAGTGATTTTACTTCCTAATGTGACGGTTTACATCGAAATAACACTCGAGTTACAAGTTCCTTTTAGCTATGGGTTTGTTAGTTCTCTTTCACATCCTTAACATGTCAAGATGAGACATCTTACGCATATTTAATGCATTATGTCCTTATCAGTATACACCCAGACAACCCATGTTGATTGATGAGTCAATTTGAACAAGGATGTACCTCTTAGGGTATATTTGTCACCACGTTCGTCTTCCATTCAATGCGTTTAAGGATGTTCGATTGTTTGCACTTTACTGTACTTTAATTATTTGTCGTTAAAGCTAATACAAACAGCATATCACTTGCGGCGTTAAAGTTATAATGATTTTTAGGATTTTGGCAGAAGCCAACGCCTATTGAGAGCGGACACAGAGGTTCAGTGTGTGTTATGTCACTACATATGATTAACATATCACTCTGAGATCAAACGTGGCTCCCATCGGGGGCTCATTATTTCTCTCATATGTATATATACCGAAACCTTAACTAATATTCGACTATACAACCGCAAGGTACAGAGATTTGGTTTTTGGCATGAACAATCGTCCGTTGGTCCTCTATCAGTGTTGTTCAATCGTGCCATTAAGGTCAACATCGGCCCGCGTTCGGGGAAACATATCGCCTTTATGTATATTGAGTGAAGATTTAAAAAATATTTTCCTCTTCAACATAAAGGCCGGAAGGCCTCATATTTTTCATGTAATGTCGTGTTGTTTACCTCTTCCAAGTTTGTTTTCAATCATGCCTCTTGATTCAAAACTGGCCACGCGCAAATTGTTGAATTATATTTATAGACTTTAAGAGAAACATGCAAACCATACGGCCCAGCGATTTAGTGTTATGTTTGAAGGTATCATACAGAGGAATTTTACCAAATTTATTCAAATCTTGACTGTGTGGTCAAAATTGGCTCTCCCTTCTGGGAACTTGTTTAACTTATTGTACTAAGTGAGCATTCTAAAACAAATCTACATACAGCTAAGATCCCTCTGATATGACAATGTGAAATCAGGTTAGATATTCAGGGCCATTATTGCCTTTTTGTTTCTAAGCACGTTTATTCTCGAATTCTTAAATTAAAAAAAAATCATGTGATTCGTTACGCATTGCTGTGTACGCATAAAAACAGTTGAAAACGAGCTGTATTTGCATTGAATAACTTAACAATAGCAACCTGATTAAATAATCAGGCTAGCATGGAACACTAGATCTGTTCGTAGGTATGTCTTGACAATTTTAGCAATATATTTTTCAGAGTATGTCCAAATGGGGATACTGTCGTATAAAATTGAGATGTTATCATACATTAAAGGGACTGTCAACCACAAATGACGAAAAAAGGAAAGTTCTAAAATACCGTATTTGTTTACAATTTTTAGTTTATATTGATATTATATTAAAAATAAATATTGAAAATGCTTTAAAGGTAAGAAATTACTCCTTACTGCAAGAAATGAAAGTAACAATCGAAAATGCACCTGTAAATCTGTACACTTGTGAAAACAACAAAATAAAAATAAGCCTTATAGAGTTTATAACAAAAAAGCGACATGTTACACAATATCAACACCCCTATTTAACAAAATAAAACTAATATACATGCAAACTATCATTTCATCTTTTAGCGTCTTTTATCACTGTACGCATAGAATATTATTGGGCGAAAGGACCAAGGGCGAACATGTAAATTATCGAACTTGATACCATTATACATCCTTATACAATTCGTTACATCTTATAGGCATGATCAAATAATGACTATAAATACAATGAATAAAATACAATTATTTATTTATTATTATATCGTACTGTTAATTATTTCGAGCTCTCACAATACTTGTTTAGCCTCTCAACCATTTTCGTTTGAGCCATTTCAGTTTAAACGGTTTTTCTCCTGTTGCTCAACTGTCAAATCCAAAAGAGCATCGCATAATATAGGCCAGTCAGGCTCAATATGGCCGCCATCGGCATCTGCAATCCACGACGCATGCGCAAACCTGTTAAACAACTTCTGGAGAACTTTGCCCATCTCGTCAGGCTCAACTCTTTCCAAAAACAGCAATACTATTGGTTTATTTTGATCGTACGTTTCCTGCACTTCTTTCCTGCACCATTCCTTTTGACAGAAGTGTCTAGACACTGCCAGAATGATGACAGCCGAGTCTTCGATACAACGTATTATCTCCTCACCAAGTGCATATCCGGGCCTAAAATGGCGATCGCCGGAGCACACCAAAACACGATTAGTTCCCGTTTTCAGCTGTAACTCTGAATTAAGTTTCGGTAAGATTGTGTTCACGACCAATTCGGCATCATCGGAGCTAAATGATAGGAACGCTAAAAACTTCTTTGGAAACTCCCCCAACTCAATCTGAGTTCGAAGATTCTTTCTCTGTCGTTGCCTTCGTCTCGAACTTTGGATTTTTAAGAATATAAGAAGTCCAATTAGCAGAAACACGCACACTATTGGAAGAGAAATGGCGAGATTGCGCTTTACGTTTTGAATTCGACAGTAAGACTTGGTCTTTTCCAAAGCATTTTGGAAAATGTATAACCGTTCACCTTGCAATGTACATATAAAGTCTTCTCGGGGGATCGCATGATCAATAAACGTGCCGAGATTTCTGTGAATCCACTGGATCGTTTCCATTTGGTCATCATCACACGAGCAAAGGTACGGCATATTGGATAGGTCTATTCGAAGCTTTTGTGAGTTTGGAGCTAGTGCTAGTTGTTCCATCGTATCCCTTGCTTTTGCATCTATGGAAGATATCGCGTTGTATGATAAATTCAACACTTTAAGATTTGTCAAGTGGCCGATGTTGAAGTCTAGCGAAGACAGTTTATTGTGGGAAAGATCCAGTTCTTCTAATTCTGAATTAGTTAGAAACATGTTGAAGGGGATGCGAGCAATATCGTTTCTGTTCAATTTCAAAACTTTCAGCTTGGTATTGTTCTTAATAAGTAGTTCAAACTGATCTTCGTAATATTCTTGCATCTTGTGAAGGTGGTTACCAGACACATCTAAATATTGAAGATTCGTTGATGGCGATAGAAACTTAGGGGATATGAATTCGAGAATGTTTCCAGATAGACTTATATTTTCTACCGTTTTCTGGGTGTCATTGTGAAGTTTTACGGTGAAGTTCAACCGTTGGATCCTATTATTTTTTAGACTGATATTCCTGATTCTGTACGGACATGAACTCAAGTCACCATCATTGTCATCTTGGAATGGGGGAGTATTCTTGTCCGAGACTACGCCGTTTATATACAGCTCCTCCACGTTAAAGTAAAACGTTGTATAATTGCAGGAAGAAGCTAATTTAAAAAAATTTGCAAAATTGGCAACAAGGTACGGAAGTTTTGAATCACTTATGTCAAGTACCTTCAAACTGGAACAACGCTCTCTTACAGTAAGAAATCCGTGCACAGTTTGGAATGTAGCATGCCTCATATAAATCGCATGAACGGAATTACATAGTCCGCTCTTTAAGAAAGCTTCAAAATCAAACTCTTTAAAGTGGACTTTAGACATGTCAAGGCACGTAATATTCCTCCGTATGTCATAACCAGCGATGCTGTGAAAGAAGTAAGAATTTGCATCGATGTCATCGTCGTAAGCCGTATGCATGCCATTCAGTCTTAATGTAGTTAATTGCGGCAGGTGAGTCGAATTCATGCTTTCCAAGAAGCTGCTTCTGTCAAGACGAATGTTTCCGGAAAAGTTCAGTTCTTTAAGATTGTCCAAACCATATAATGCATCATATTCCATCTTGGACATGTCCTCATTGTGATAGCCAAGGTAGGTAAGGCCGGAAAGTCCTGTGAAAACACGACTACCAAGAGGTGTGCCTCCAACCGCCCATATTTCCAGGGTTTCTATGTTTGACCATTGTGGTTTGGCAGAAAATGTGTTGTTAGTTAAAAACGATGCACTAAGATTGTGCAAAACCACTTCGCGAATATTATTGTTGAGAACTAGTCTATTTGGGTCAGACATTCTACAGGTCGCCGTATCGTTGAGGCACACACAAGATGTATAGCACGCGGATGAGCATGCAATAAACATGCAAGCAGTAATTGTCAGTGCCACCGTTGAATACATAATTACGTCAGTTTTTTTGTCAACCACTAAATACGCTTTATTCTCTGATTATTCCGCCCGTTCGTTTGTTATCAAGACATTAACTGGAATTCCCCAATGTATTCATTCAAAAGAATAGGGCATGTCAAATACCCGGAAGTTATGTTGGCCGTTGCCTCAAGTGGTTATTTAAAAAAAAAAGTTGCTGCACTTTATTTTGAACATATATTGCAAATGTTAAACTAAATTTGAAACTTAGTATGATCGTGAAATGGTAGGATAACCGAAAAGGTTACGAGTTCAATTCCTTACAAAACAGATTGCATCTTTGTCAAAAGAAAACATTCGCATATTCCGACAAAAAAATGTTTATCGTGTCACTTTATTCAAACAGAATGTTACCGTTTTTAACTAGTCCAACAAAATTGTTAACATTTCACTTGTGTCTAATAAAATATTACCGTTTTACATGTTTCCAACAAAATGGCCACCGTTTTACTAAATTCAAACACAAATGGTACCGTTTAACAATAATGCACTGCGCACAATGCCGCATTGATATTATCTGCTTTACTTGATGTATTCATGTTGCCCATTATTCCGCATACAACCTTCAATCAATGATTATTATGTACTTCTGAAAACAGTAATGTGATACCAGTGCATATCAAATAACTTGTATAACCTGTGCAAATGTGAGTAACGATTTCAAAATACGTTCTGTTAAGATAAATGTATGGCTTAAACTTGAAGGTTTAGAGTTACAGAGACGCACTTGTGAAAAGTAAGGATTTAATTGTTAGACAAGGCCTACTATCAGTGTTATAATACTCGCAAACAAGTGAAGGTAAAGTATCCATGCGAGAATCCTGTTGACACTCCCAATTGTAACTACCCGGCCTTTCACAAAGTATCACTATCCACTTCCCGGTAGTGGCTGATGAGATCACAGTGTTGACACACCCAATAGAATGAGTAACAGGCTCTTAAACAGCATGAAAACAGGAAGTTTCAGATAATTAATATGTACTTAACTTTAACATTTTTGCCAAGATCTACGTGTGCTTTACTTCACTAAGCGATTAGCGTTAAAAGTACAATTTGCTAACATTGAACTTGATAACAACCAAAAATATGTTCTCTGCATATATTTATAAAACTGTTTTACAACCAGAGTATCATTTGTCATGCCTGTGCTTTGCTTATCTTTAATGTAATTGGGATAAAAGTTGTTTATGTTTATGTGCTCTGCCTTTATTTAACTTTATTAAAACTATTTTTATGTTCTCTAATAGTTAAAACGTGGGAACGAGTTAGTTAGTCGTGAGAGCTACTTAGTTATTCGTGGGAACTACATAGCAACACGTCCCACTTACTAATTAACTAGTTCCAACAAGTAATTTTTTTTCTTACAACTAATAAAGTCGACTTATAAAAAGTGTACATGTCACATCTTAGTCACCGTTATTAAAATGCCATATATATCTTTAAATTGATTAGAAAAAAAAAGATCTGCGCTCTGCTTTTATTTAAAGTTATTAAAACCAAACTTTGATATGTGATCTCAATTGAATAAAAAAATTAATTCATCTTATTTCAATACCTTTGTGTAATTCATTCACTTCCTTAGGAAAACGGATAATAAGCAGGATCGCAAATAAACACAAAGAAATGCATGGCAACATTTGAGCAGTTTCACTTAAGAGTACAACAATACTTTGACTTAGCAAATGCATAAAGCCAACATCACCAAAACAACTTAAATATTAGACAATACTCTAATTTAATGGATTTTTGCTGTGATTGTATTTGCAATATGTATGAAGGCGTAGCTCGGATTCTAATAAATTGCTATGTAACGCTATAGAGCCTGCATAATACATACCGCGGATGAACATTAAAACAATTATTAATTTCCGCCCAAGGATATATTTCGAAATGTTTTGTTTCAAGCTACCGCTAAAGTTCTTGAACGCTACATTTACTACATTAGAGCATGTATCTACATTAGAACACTTACGTACATTAGAAAACTAACTACGTAAGAACACTTATATACATTAAAACACTTATCTACATTAGAACACTTATTTACATTAGAACACTTACCTAAGTTAGAACACGTATCTTCATTGGAACACGTATCTACGTTAGGACAGTTATCTACATTAGAACATTTATCTACGTTAGAACACTTATCTACATTAGAACACTTATCTACATTAGAACACTTATCTACATTAGAACACTAATCTACATTAGAACACTTATCTACATTAGAACACTTATCAACAGTAGAACCCGCATCTAAGTAGATATTTTAAAATAATTACATAATTACATACTGGTTTAAAATAATAGAAAGCAAAGAAAATAAGTATATTAAACTTACATACAATATGATGAAAAATGACCTTGAATTGACACTGTCTAAGAAAAGCTAGGTTAGTTTGTTGCATCTATTTTTGTCAAGTTGAGCGTCTTTAGAGGTATGGGTACACCAAGGGGTAGGACAAAAAGAAGTATTCTTGTCATTAATCAAACAAAGGATTAAGATTTTTTTTTTATCAAAATGTGAATTAACGATTAACGGCATCAAGTAGAGCTTTGTTTTATAGGAATCTTAACATAAACAATGATTTCAAAATGAACCTTACACGCATCTCCAATTAAAACCACCGTATTATATTGTTCTCTCTTAACTCAGAATATCATCTCATCGATAAATAGTTGAATCTGGCACAAACCTATTGCTATTCCATATGATGAAAGAAAATGTACCAATTGTCAAACAATTGATGACGAATATCATGTTAGTTTAAAATGTTCTTTATTAACTGACTTAAGAAAGAAATATATAAATAAAAAGTATTGGCTGCGACCTAATATGCAAACATGTATTGCACTCATGAATACACAAGATGCACCAATACTAAGAAAAGTAGCTTCTTTTACATTTTTGGGTTTTAAAGTAAAGAATTAACTCGTAAGTTTATAATACAAGTAATGTTTTTCATTAGATTAAAGGTCATAATACTTTGGATTCCTAAATTTAACTGTCTTCATCATTACAGAGAAAATTATGATTTGTTTATATGTTCATACTATGTGTATCGTTATGTTTAATATATCTGTTGCTATGTAATTTGATGACATCATCTTTGTTCTAATTACCGAATAAGTTCTATATTTGGTTTGGACAGGGTTTACTTATTGGTAACTTTATGTGATCGCTTCTGTTTATTGTGTTTCATGTAAATGATTAAATGATTATATGGTATTATTATTGTTAAGGAATTTTTCGATTATTATTATTTTTCATTCATAATGAGCTTCTCCGCTTTTGTCATGATTTAAAAAGTTTTCTTCATGTACGTTTATATATGTTTTTGTGTACATGTGAGTGTGTGTATGGGAGTGTGTGTGTGTGTGTGTGTGTGTGTTGTTGTGTGTGTTATCATGCATCTGTGCGTGCGGGCGTGTGTGTTTGTTGTTGCATGTTTCGTTTGTTTTCTTTTTCTTTATTGCTTGTGAAAATATTTTGTCCTCATGTGCCTCCTATGGCGTATTTGATTGAAATACACACATATCTATCTTCATTATAACACTTATCCACATTAGAACACGTATCTAGATTAAAACTTTTATCTACATTAGATCACTTATCTACGTTCGAACACTTATTAAGAAAACAGATAAAAGTTGATATAAATATTGAGAGTTCAATCGCGTAAAAGGAAATGAAAGTAGAATACAGTCAACACTCGTAGGCTCGAATTAGCTCGGCTCGAATTTCCGGTTGACTGGAATTTTACTCCAGGGACCAATATTTCTATTGCTATTATGGCTCGAAGTTTTCTGGTCCGTCCCCGCGACTTCGAGACATCACAAGTCGATTTTAATATATACTGAATTTAAGGGAAAAAAAGAGAATGATAATACAATATCTTTGTAAAACATTATCATCAATACATTTTTCTCGAATTCCTTCAAATCAAATGATTCGCTAAAGATTGCTGGATACGCCTTATAACAGTTGAACACGAGCTATATTTTGCATAAAATAACTTAACAATAACAACCTGTTTAATATCCAGGCTAGCATGGGACACTATATCTTTTTGTAGATTTGAGTTTACAAGTTTTGTAATATGGTTTTCATAGTAAATTAAGATTTATCATACATCAACAGGTTTGGTGCACGGCCATATACGGTTCGCGAAATAAAGTAAATTGACTACATCAAAATTGTGTTATTAATATACTCCAGCACAAGAAAAATGTAAGAGTGGAGTATTGCTGAATCATGTTTTCCCCGTTTGTTGGGCCTTCGTGTAGCTTGTCCAGGACGTAACTCGAAAACTATCAGAGGAATCAACATGAAACTTAATAATTAAATTGATTTTTGTTTAAGATGGTTCACCGAACAAGAGCCATAAATCTTAATACCATAATTACATGGTTATTACCCTTTGTTAAAATGTCAAACGTAACTGCTGTTTGCGGCTTTACTCATTTTAATAAATACAATATTTTATTCACACCTTTACCCTGAATATATTTAATAAATCAGAAAAAGCAAAGCCTTACTAGCAAAGTAAAATATTGGCATTGGTTGGGTATTTCTGGCTATTTCAGGCTATTTCTGGCGATTTCAAAATAATAACACTCATATTACTTATGTAGGTGCATCTACTTGTCTTGGTACAGCCGGTTTACCAGACTTACGTCATTAACTAACAATTGCCCTTTTTGAATTAGAAGTAATGCTTGAACAGCCGAAAGAATAATTTCAAGACAAATTCAAACAACAGTTTTGGGACAGTTCATGAATCTAACCAAAGGATCCTCGGATTTGTCGTCTCACGATCTTGCACGTGCACGTAATAAAAGGTAAGAAATTACTAATATCTTAATAAACATAAATATTTAAAATGCTTTTAAGATAAGCAATTACTCCTAACTGCTAGTAATGAAAATAACAATCGAAAATGCACCTGTAAATCTGAACACTTGTGCAACAACACATTTAAAACAATACATGCAAAATATTATTTCATCTTTTAACGTCTTTTATCACTATACGCATAGAATATAACTGGGCTAACGGACCAAGGGCGAACATGTAAGCAATCGGACACGATAACATTGAACTTCTTTTTAAAGTTGGAAATAGCTTATGTTTAATAAAAAAAAATCATGAAACAAAAAAAAGTTTGGTCCACCTGCATAAATACCTTTAGTCTTTTGAGTTTTTTGTTACAAGACAACTTTTTTTCATAAAAGCACATTTGCTTTAAACAAGAAATTCATGTTCGTATAAGAATAAGCAGTTTTAATTAAACAATATCAAATATAAAAAAATTCTTATTAACCCGTCATCTATAAATTATGGAAAATAAAGACCAAAGCCATTATTAGTTATCCTGAACATTATAACCGTTCAGTATTGTTCAACAAATGTCTGTGTATCGCACTAAATTTCTCATCATATAAAAAAAACTCTTTATGAAAAAATGCATAATCAAATCCTTAATATAAAAAAGGAATCAAATACATTTATTTATTTTTTATTATATCGTACTGTTCATTATTTCGAGGTCTCGCAATTATTGTTTAGCCACTAAATCGATTTCTTTTGAGCCATTTTAATTCAAATAGTTTTTCTCCAATTTCTCTACTGTCAAATCCAAAAGAGCATCGCATTATATAGGCCAGTCAGGTTCAATATGGCCGCCATTGGCATCTGCAATCCACGACGCATGCGCAAACCTGTCAAACCCCTTCCAGAGAACTTTGCCCATCTCGTCAGGCTAAACTCTTTCCAGAAACAGCAATACTATTGGTTTATTTTGATCGTAAGTTTCCTGCACTTCTTTCCTGCACCATTCCTTTTGGCAGAAGTGTTTAGACACTGCCAGAATGATGACAGCCGAGTCTTCGATACAACGTATAATCTCCTCACCAAGCGCATATTCGGGCCTAAAATGGCGATCGCCGGAGCACACCAAAACACGATTAGTTCCCGTTTTCAGCTGTAACTCTGAATTTAGTTTCGTTACGATTGTGTTCACGACCAACTCGGCATAATCGGAGCTAAATGATAGGAACGCTACAAACTTCTTTGGAAACTCCTCTAACTCAATTATGAGACCGAAGATTCTTTCTCTCCCGTTGCCTTGCCTTTGGTTCTTGAAGAATATAAGAAGTCCAAGTAGCAGAAAAACGCACACTATTGGAAAGAAATAGCGAGATTGCGCTTTACGTTTTGAATTCGACAGTAAGCATTGGTCTTTTCCAAAGCACTTTGGAAAATGTATAATCGTTCACCTTGCAATGTACATGTATATATAGTCGTCTCGTGGGCTCGCAATAAACTTGCCGAGATTTCTGTGAAGCCACCGGATCGTATCCATTTGGTCATCATCACACGAGCAACTGTACGGCATATTGGATAGGTCAATAAGAAGCGTATGCGAGTTTGGAGCTGCTGCTAGTTGTTCCATCGTATCATTTGCTTTTGCATCTATGGAAGATATCGCGTTGTAAGATAAATTCAACACTTAAAGATTTGTCAACTGGCCGATGTTGAAATCTAGCGAAGAAATAGTACTGTGATAAAGATCCAGTACTTCTAATTCTGAATTAGTTAGAAACATGTTGAAGGGGATGCGAGCAATAACGTTTTTGTTCAATTTCAAAACTTTCAGCTTGGTATTGTTCTTAATAAGTAATTCAAACTGATCTTCGTAATATTCTTGCATCTTGTGAAGGTGGTTACCAGACATATCTAACTATTGAAGATTCGTTGATGGCGAAAGAAACCTAGGGGATATAAATTCGAGAATGTTTCCAGATAGACTTATTCATTCTACTGTTTTCTGGGTGTCATTGTGAAGTTTCACGGTGAAGTTCAACCGCTTTATCAAATTATGGTCGAGGCTGAATTTCCTAATTCTGTACGGACATGACCTCAAGTCACCATTATTGTCATCTTGGAATGGAAGAGTATTCTTGTTTGTCCCTAAGCCGTTCAAATACAGCTCACCCACGTTAAAGTTAAACGTTGTTTTTTCGTAGAAAAAAAGTAACGATGGCAATTGTTGCAGAATGGCGCATAATGTTCGGAAGTTCCGAATCACTGATGTCAATAACCTTCAAACTGGAACAAGGCTCTTTTACATAACCAAATCCGTGCATAGTTTGGAGTATAGCATGCCTCAAATAAATTCCATGGATGGAGTCCGCTCTTAAAGAAAGCTTTGAAATCTAACTCTCTAAAGTTGATGTTAGCACTGTCCAGGTACGTAATCTTACTCTTTATGTCCTGACCAGCGATGCTTCGCAACAACTTGTGGTTCGCATCGATGGCCTCGACGTAAGACGAATGCATGCCATTCAGTATAAATGTATTCAATTTCGGAATGTGAGTCGAATTCATGCTGCTTAAGAAGTTGCTTCTCTGAAGACGAATGTTCCCGGAAAAGTCCAGTTCTTTAAGATTGTCCAAACCGTAAAATGCATCATGTCCCATATCGAACATGTACACGTTGTAAAAGCCAAGGTAGGTAAGTCCGGGAAGTCCTGTGAAAACACGACTGCCACAAGGTTTGCCGCCTAAGGACCATATTTTCAGAGTTTCTATCTTTGACCACTGTGGGTTGGAAGAAAATGTGTTCTCTGTTCAAAACCATGCATTAACGTCGTGCAAAACCACTTCGCGAATATTGCCACTGAGAATTAGTCTTCTTGGGTCTGGTGTTTTACAGGTCGCCTAATCTTCGATGCATACAAAAAATATCGAGCACGCTGATGAGCATGAACTAAACACGCAAACATAAACTGCCCGTGCCACTGTTGAATACATAATTTCTTTAGTGTTTTTTTTTTTCAAACACTAAAAACGCTTAATTCCCTGATTATCCCGTTCGTTCGTTTGCAAATGAAGAATTCGGATATAATATTCGGTTAAGCTCCAATGTGAAGACATGTCTGTTATTATCCAGACAATCCTCCAAGCGGTGCATTCAAAAGAAGACGGCATATCAAATACCCGGAAGTTATGTTAGACGTTATGCTAAACGTAGTATTAGTGTGACCTTTAAGGATAACCGAAAAGGTTACTAGTACCATTCCAAACAAAACATATTAACGCTGCAACTTTGTAAAATAAAACGCTTATTCCGACAACAAATGTTACCGTGTCACTGCATGCCAACAGAATGTAACCGTTTGACATTAGTCCAACAAAAACGCTAACATTTCACTTTTGTCCAATTGTTCCGAATAAAGCCTGTAATTGTATGTATGTACTTCTGCCAACAGTACTGATGATACTAGTGCATATTATAGAACGTGTATTACCGTTGCACTTCCTGTGGGTCGCACTTGAAGATATACTGTATACAATTATAACAACTAATTCTGGTTTATCTTATTTATAAGGGATTTTTTTCCCAAATCATATTCGTCCAGATCAAATTAAAGCGGGCAAGTGGAATGTTACACCACTTTACATGATTATATTGATATTAGGTGTACGTCCTTTAGGACATATTTACATATCATTCTTTCAAATAGTTTCATCCATTCCTTTAGATTCAGCCAAGCCCTTATTTTATAAATTATTACATATCTCTGATAAAACATCTGAAGGCCGTTTTATCAACAGATCTTAGCGTGATCTTACGTAAGATTCGTAGGATTCGGTCGTACGCTTAGCGTAAGTACTGCGAACCGTTTTATCAAAGAAATCGCAGCTAAGATGTCGTAAGATTTGTGCTTAAAGCTACGACTGGGTAAGACCACTCTAAGCGTTCGTAAACATGGCGGTCGCACGAGCTTTAGACGTTGGTCAACCAAGAGCGATGAGAATGTTTTGAGAAAGAAAGGGTTTTAGCGATCTCCGTGATGGAGAGATATTGATACTATTGATAGTATGTATGTTTGATAACGCTAAATTTATTCGTTATATCATTCTCTGCATTAAACGTCCAAGGGAATGGACATTTTTAAAGTTGGGATAATTAATTGCTTCGTTCAATGTTTATCAAAACAAATGTTTTATGGTTTCTTCTAAAAGTAAAACAGTTCATTTACCGTTATACCTTGAACTTTAAAGGGTGAACTAGAATTCCGATATTGCATATTTCGGACTTTGCTATACAAGTTAGTTGTCGACGCAATTTACTGATATATCTATGTAAGCTCCCTTTTTCGCATAACGTTATGAAGTTTTTGTCTATGTAATGATGCACTCTATAATGTCTGCAATATCTGCCCCCAACGAAAATAAGTCTTAACCTTTGCAAAGCGGACATTATCAATGATCTGTAAAAATTAGATTTATGAATCGTACAGTATATGTACAGCTGAGCAACATCAATCTCACACTGCACGTAGATACAGGGTAGCAACATTATATTTTGTTAGAGTTCCACTCTTGCCCAATGTTATTTTAATGACCCTGTATCACACTGTACAATGTCAGTCAGAAGTGGCTTAACTAAAAGTGGTACCTCATAAAACATGTGAATTAAATAGATGCCACAATCATTCAACAAAGTTAATTGAATTGCATTTTCATATATTAAAGTATAGTTAATTTGCAGGTTCATCGATCAACGCACATGACGCCTCTGTCTTTGACAGCTTTGGTTTGAAGGTATAACAATAAATAATGTTCTTTTATTGATATACCATTAGAGGGACTATGGCTAGAATTGGCTAGGAAAAAGTGGAATACTACTGTAATGATGATGCAAATATTTTAGTTTTTACATCAATGCATTGCACATTACTAAAATATAATGTGTTAAATGCGCAAACATAATTTTACATTTTCAACAGTGTCCATTCTAGGATTCAAAAAAGATGGAGGAATTTGACTGATGATTCTCATATTACAAAAATGTATGACATTTTGCCTTAGTTTAAACATACTTATTTAAGCTCGATTGCATCGGAAGCCTAAGGCTTATTGAAACGCTCTCGAGTCCGTTTCCTGGGACTAAGAACCAGTACTTGGTGTCTTTGGGGAAGATCGAAAGAATTCTCCCACAGTGGGGATCGAACCCACGACCTCCCGATCGCTAGGCGGACACCACATCCACTACACCACGGCGACCCTTTGCCTTCTTAGTCTATGTACGAAAATCCCCCTCTCATGCAAAATATGGGGGATCTTCAATTAAAGGGGGTGAGTCCCCCCATCCCCCTTCCTAGAATAGACACTGTTTAATTTCTTTCAACAACAGAGACGTTTCAATTATATTACTTTATATCTGTACAAACTGTATCAAACGATAAAATATGCATCTCAATGTTGAATTTATAATCAAAATTAATTTAAGATTGCGTTAAGCTTATGAGCATCCTATAGCTACCTTCATAAACCATTTAACCGATGATTGTTCCAACTTAAACCTAGCTTATTTGAATTTTTCATGAGACCTTTCTGGAAGAAAACCACCTGGGACACCAACTTGGCAACTCCGGCTATCCGTTAAACAAATTATGTATAAACGCCCTTGCTTAGTTCAACAAAAGATGCAGAGTTGAGGTACAACAATGCCCAGTCAAGTGGTTGGGTCGTGGTTGAGAGGGCTTTTGGACTGCTGAGAGTCAGTATGTAAATTTACTACATGTATGTTTATTTAGTTCATAACATTTACAAACATTCAGTTAGTCAACATATGACACCATTTACCGATAAGCACAAAATATATTACCCCACACAATATATGGATTGAAAAGTGCACTGCTTAATACCTTTCTCTTAAGAGCAACATTACAATCATCACATCTACATCACAATCATAACAATTTTGTGAATGTTAAAAGAGGGAAGCCTTAAGCATTGCACCGGACTGTCCTCTCTGTCTGTCCGTATATCTGTGGATGGGTTTTGTACAAACTGCGACTTCTGAATGACCTAAAAATGAATTGTAGCTGTAAAAACAATGTGTAATTAAATTTTTGTTTTGTACTTTGTTTTCAAGTTTTGTTCATATATAAAGATGTTGTTTGTCCTGAAAACTCTTGTCTCTTTAAATGACTGATGGACTTGTTTGTGTATCTCTTCCTGAAGTGGGGGCATTAGTGATGAGACACATCTAGTTAACACAATATTTTATACAGATTTTAAAGTTGCTTTCATATGCACATGCATATTTTGATAAAAATGGATGCCGTAGATTACCGGTATTGCACATTTTTTTATTTTATGAATTTATTTCTTTACCCATTTTAGTCTTAAATTTTATAAATATCTGAAGACGTTTATCAATTAAATAAAATGCATAATAAACATCAGTATTAAAAATACATTCGATATTGTAATTAAATCACTAGGTAATATTGATTGTTATTCTCTATCGACAGCTTTCTACATAAAACTGGAGAATGTTTATTCATGAGGCCCTCTAAGTGCGCCTGCACAACTTATGCATAGACCAGCAGGTGCCACTGCCTTAACAACTTATTGAGGCACAGGAAGTGAATGACGTTAACAGGACCAACACGCAGCAGCATAAAGACAACAAATCATAAACTTATTTATGTAGCTGCTGTTTTATGCTCACATGTGCATGAAGTGCTCTAGGTGAGCTATTGTGGTCTGTCTATCATGTTTGTCCGGCTACATGTGGTATCAATATTTGACTCTATGTTATTGAAAGGTGGTCATAATGTTTCTGTTTATATTAAATTATAAGTTAATGATTTGCTGGCTATGAGCTGCTGCATTTCGGTCAAGTGACGTCAACATCTTTGTAAAAGTGTTGATATTGACAATTTCTATGTCGTTCTTTTTGTGGATTTTTTTTTCATTAAGGACACAATTTTTACAATATTTATTTATGCCATGCTTACGATGATACCAACGAGTGTTTCTTCTGGATTTATTACACCACCGGTGTTATAACCGGCATGGAAGTGCATGCAACCTTTTTACACGCACTTTACAACAGATGCAGCAGGGTTTAACTACGAAAACGTTTTACAGCATTGAGTCAAGCTGAAGTATTATATTGCTGAATGTTGTTTTACTTAATTGAGATACATATGCAAATAATAAATGTCGTGTTGAAAGGCAAAGCTCGCAGTTGTTTTGGTTTGCGGATGTTAGACGAAGTGCCGTTCTGAAACGAATGACACTAATATCGATGCATAGACAAAAACTAAACAAAACAAAAGAGAGTGCCTGGTAAGCGTCAATACCAAGACGAGTTCATGTTAAATAATTGGATGGGATGGTTGTCGTATTCAAAATGAAATTGTGGTACTTAATTTCATAACCTTGGTCATACTTTTACCATTTAAAGACGAGCAAAACACTGTATATGTGATACAAAGTAACATTGCGCTTAGTATGTACTTCTCAGTAATAAAACCCTTTCGTAAACTAGGAAGAAAAAACGTAGCTTTATTAAGCGTCAGTTTATGAATCATGTCATTGTATAGACTATATCATTAAGCGATTGAAAAGTTTGCATACATCATGTGAATAGACATTTCGTAGTGACCTATTATACTTGTGTAAGCATACATTAAGAGCTAACGACACTCCAGTAATCGAAATATGAGTCAAGTATCGTTCATGAATGGTAAATGGTTACCATGATTTACGTCCGTTTATATAACATTTATTATTAATGCCAGATTGTATTCCACAATACACTCAGACATAGCAATCAATCACATAATGACAGCATAATGAATGCGTGCGGTTTCAGGTAGGAGAAAACATCCGTTTATATAGCATTTGTATTAATGTCAGATTGTATTACAGGACATCAAACAGCTATTTATAGTAAGACGTAAACACGTTTTTTTTTTAATAATTAACATTTTATGAAAGGCATGAGAGACATTTGGATACTTCCTAGTATTGATATATTGTCCGGTTGTCTGAAACAGTTTTCCTCGATTTCGAAATCACATTTTCTCACGACCCAGTGGCTTATGTCAACAGTCTTAAATATATTGTATAAAAGCAGACATAAATTACATTTATGAAAACCATGTTTAACAGACAACATAAAAAGTAAAAATTAAAAAGGTTGAAGTGCCATCGTTCGTACATTTCTTCAAATTACGAAAGTTTGCGGTTCAGAAGGTTACACAAAGCAAAAACTTGTGAATAAATAGGTTGAAGTTTTGTCGGCTTGAGAAATCCCCAAGTTATAATTTATGTGATCATTATGACGAAACTCTCCTTTCCAGTTATTCACAGTTATATTAATGTATATCTTCGGTAATTATATTGGTTCAATAGTAACGGAGCATTGGTAAAAACAAAGTTTTGGATAAACACAGGCATCCAGGTTAAGTTCAGACAAAGAAGCATATTTGTCTTGTTAAAGGAAGATATCCGAAACAAATCCGTTAGCGTTTAAATTACCATGCACATAGAAATGCCTGCGTGGTTGAGTAGTAACGAAGTTACGATGTTTACATGTTTCCTTTATATTAAAACAAATTGAATATTCACTTTGCTCCTTTAGCGCAAACTATATAGTGATCTACATATTTTGAATGAATGTTTATTTAACTGTTAATGTATATTAAATTATTAATGCATTTGATAATTGATTTGTAATCTGTTGTATGTGTATATTTCTGTGAATAAATAGTTTAAAACAAAAGCAAACAACAACCCCAGATTTATATGAATCGATCAAGCTTACACCATCTTCTAGGAAAACACTCTGATCTCGTTAAGAATGTCAGCTCAGCATCATCCTCTATCGAAACTTCAAATCTCTGTCAGTTGGTCAAACCAGCATCGCCCAGTAGGGAAACACAAGATCTCGGTTAAAATGTCAACTCAGCATCATCCTCTATTGAAACTTCAAATCTCTGTCAGTTGGTCAAACCAGCATCGCCCAGTAGGGAAACACAAGATCTCGGTTAAAATGTCAACTCAGCATCATCCTCTATTGAAACTTCAAATCTCTGTCAGTTGGTCAAACCAGCATCGCCCAGTAGGGAAACACAAGATCTCGGTTAAAATGTCAACTCAGCATCATCCTCTATCGAAACTTCAAATCTCTGTCAGTTGGTCAAACCAGCATCGGCCAGTAGAGAAACACAAGATCTCGGTTAAAATGTCAACTCAGCATCATCCTCTATCGAAACCTCAAATCTCTGTCAGTTGGTCAAACCAGCATCATCCAGTAGAGAAACACAAGATCTCGGTTAAAATGTCAACTCAGCATCATCCTCTATCGAAACCTCAAATCTCTGTCAGTTGGTCAAACCAGCATCATCCAGTAGAGAAACACAAGATCTCGGTTAAAATGTCAACTCAGCATCATCCTCTATCGAAACCTCAAATCTCTGTCAGTTGGTCAAACCAGCATCATCCAGTAGGGAAACACAAGATCTCGGTTAAAATGTCAACTCAGCATCATCCTCTATCGAAACCTCAAATCTCTGTCAGTTGGTCAAACCAGCATCATCCAGTAGAGAAACACAAGATCTCGGTTAAAATGTCAACTCAGCATCATCCTCTATCGAAACCTCAAATCTCTGTCAGTTGGTCAAACCAGCATCATCCAGTAGAGAAACACAAGATCTCGGTTAAAATGTCAACTCAGCATCATCCTCTATCGAAACCTCAAATCTCTGTCAGTTGGTCAAACCAGCATCATCCAGTAGAGAAACACAAGATCTCGGTTAAAATGTCAACTCAGCATCATCCTCTATCGAAACCTCAAATCTCTGTCAGTTGGTCAAACCAGCATCATCCAGTAGAGAAACACAAGATCTCGGTTAAAATGTCAACTCAGCATCATCCTCTATCGAAACCTCAAATCTCTGTCAGTTGGTCAAACCAGCATCATCCAGTAGAGAAACACAAGATCTCGGTTAAAATGTCAACTCAGCATCATCCTCTATCGAAACCTCAAATCTCTGTCAGTTGGTCAAACCAGCATCATCCAGTAGAGAAACACAAGATCTCGGTTAAAATGTCAACTCAGCATCATCCTCTATCGAAACCTCAAATCTCTGTCAGTTGGTCAAACCAGCATCAGCCAGTAGAGAAACACTCAGATCTCGGTTAAAATGTCAACTCAGCATCATCCTCTATCGAAACCTCAAATCTCTGTCAGTTGGTCAAACCAGCATCAGCCAGTAGAGAAACACTCAGATCTCGGTTAAAATGTCAACTCAGCATCATCCTCTATCGAAACCTCAAATCTCTGTCAGTTGGTCAAACCAGCATCAGCCAGTAGAGAAACACTCAGATCTCGGTTAAAATGTCAACTCAGCATCATCCTCTATCGAAACCTCAAATCTCTGTCAGTTGGTCAAACCAGCATCAGCCAGTAGAGAAACACTCAGATCTCGGTTAAAATGTCAACTCAGCATCATCCTCTATCGAAACCTCAAATCTCTGTCAGTTGGTCAAACCAGCATCAGCCAGTAGAGAAACACTCAGATCTCGGTTAAAATGTCAACTCAGCATCATCCTCTATTGAAACTTCAAATCTCTGTCAGTTGGTCAAACCAGCATCAGCCAGTAGAGAAACCCTCAGATTTATGTTATTTGTCAAGCAAGCATAATCCCGTATTGCAAACATCAAAACTATGTTATTTGGTCTAGCCAGCATCATCTCCTTGGTTTTTGGAGGTTTGATCTCCCGATTAACGCTAACCGGTTACTTCGGGTGGAACAAGACTCAGATTTGTCTCTTACACGGGACGTCTCATGTATATTTCGCTTGTCAAACTTACAGCACTTCTTTAGTAAATTATTTGAAACGGTTTTTAAATTATTAAGTACATGTACTTTAGACTTAAATTAATACTTTCAGGCTCAGTTTTCGTTGCATTCTACTAAACAAATAATACAAATGATGTTGGATACAGTTATTTTTATTTCAAGACATTGCTAGTAACACTATTAAGTTTTGAAATATGTTCACATATAGTTGAAAGTGAAACGTTTTAAATGTAAAGTAAAAGATTTCCCCCAAGATATGACCCGAATAATAGGAAAATATGGCATACTCGTGCACAAATGAATGGGCATTTAAACCAAATTCTAGAATTGATGATGAATTCAACTGGCAGATCTAGTCCGAATTTGTCAATATAACCTAGTTTTTGACAATCGAAAACGCGTTATCGGTTTACGCCGAGTTCGTTCGGAAACGTTAAAAGTGACCTTTCAAAATAAGCGCATCGGACAATGCTTTTCAATATTGACGATATCAATTCTGGATTTGGTGATAAAATCAACCGACACATCATACACCACTTGTCCAAAGAAAATTGTTTGTTTTTTTTAAATGTAAACGGTCCATCGGTTTACGCCGAGTTTGTTCGGAAAATTTGAAAGTGGGCTTTTAAAACAACCGCATCGGTGGTTCAGTCGTAGAATGCTCGCCTGCCACGCGGGCGGCCCGGGATCGATTTCCGGCCGATGCAAGTTTTATATATTTTTATTAATACATTATTGGATTGTTATAAATAATATAAAAAAAAAAACTGACGAATGAAAACGTCTGCATAATTTTTTTTATCGAAATGTGCCTTTAATATTTAAAATGTGGAAGAATCGTAATGGCTCGATTTTCCTGATGTTTGTTTCTTGTTGAAATATGGAACGAGCCCAGCTTTCTGATTCGAACCTCAGCGGTACTGGTACCATCCTTGGACATGGTTGCGCCCAAGTACTTGAAGCTGGTCACTTCCTCTAGTTTCTCGCCGTTCATGGTGATGTCTACACTGGTGTTCGTCGTGCTGTTCACCATGATCTTTGACTTCTCCGTGGTGACCTCCATCCCGTATGCTCCTGCTCTTTCATAGAGTCTGTTGGTGAGATCAACAGTTCAGGGCTGGTGCCACCCATGAAGTCAATGTCATCAGCGAATCTCAAGTTGGAGATGGGTCTTCCACCGATGGAGATGTGGTGGTCATGGAGAGTCTCCTGCATTTTCTTTTCAAGGAAAGGTTGAACAGGACTGGGGAGAGCAGACATCTCTGACGGAAGCCCACTGATGTCCCGAAGAAGTGCCCATGCTGTCCGCTGAGAAGTACTGCGCTGCTGGCGTTTCCGTAGTGTTCTTGAATGACTGGTGGCGTTTCCTGCCTTACTTTTCAATCGATTAAGGATGATGCGAAGCATGACTTTGCTGGGGTGACTGATGAGGCTTATGGTGCGGTAATTCTCGCACAGCTTGAGATTGCCATTTTTGGTAGGGGTATGACCAGTGAATGGGTCCGCTCCTTAGGCCACTTCTTCTCCTCCCATATCTTTTGGCAGAGTGTCGACATTGCTTCAGTCGTTGCCTCTCTTCCGTGCTTAATCAGCTCGTTGTCAACTCCCGAAGATTTGTCTGCCGTAAAATAAAGGCACTGCCTCCTCCACGTCCGCCTTAAGTACGGACGGACTTTCGTCTTCCGCTTCTGGTCTGGGATCATTCTGAAGGAGACTGGAGTCTGCTTGAAGCGGGTAGTTATATAGGTCACCGCAGTATTTAGTCCACCTGTTAAGGACTGCGGCACACTAGGTACGAAGATTCCCGTAAGCGTCTGATATAACACTGGCCTTGGGCTGAGTGGTCCTCTTGAGGGTCTTGAGGGTGCTGAAGGCCTTCTTACTGCTGCCTGCGGTCATCTCTTTGTCGATGATGGTACACTGTTCCTCAATCCATTTATTCTGTGCTTCTTTCATCTTCTTACTTACCTCCCTGATTGCTTTCTGGTAATTTACCCTAGAGTCCATACTGGTGTACTTCTTATGCCTCAGCTCTCTTCTTTAGTCACACAGGCCAATGATTTCGGTCGTCACCCATGCTTGTTTTTCCTTCTCTCTCTCCCAAGCACTTCTTCGGTCGGACAGTTGGACATTATTGATGTTGTTGGTTATGATGTCGATTTCTAAGATGTTCAGAGATGTAAACTTGCCACCTATATGTGCTTTCAATACCTCTGCTATCACTGGATCTTTTAATTTTTCCAAATTAAATCTAACGCGAGGGTTCTTCGTGATGCGCTTGCTCTTTAACTTCAGCTTGATTGTGGTGAGAACTAAGTCATGGTCGCTGCCGATGTCTGCGCCGGGAAACGTTCCTATGTTCGCCTTGTTGATGCTGGAATTGAACCATTGCGGCGCCAGTATGAAATCGATCTGGTTGTGTACTTGTTTGAAGCATGCCAGGACGCTGTTCTGGACGGTTTGTGTTGGTGCAACGTTTTGGCCAGGATGAGTTAGTGGCTTCTGGCGAATTCAAAAAGTCTCAAACCTCTGTCGTTGACCTCTCATAAGCCAAATCTACCTACTGTCCCTGACCCGTTTTGGTATGCGTCTGGTTCAACCTTGGCGTTCCAGTCGCCTTGGACAATGAGGATGTCTTTCTTGAAGACCTTGACTTTGATGCGCTCTAATTATTCATAGAACTGTTCAATCTCCTCGTCTTTATAGTCAGCTGTTGGTGCGTAGACCTGGATGATTGTGATGTTGTGAGGTTCCTCTGATATACGGATTGAAATGAGTCTGCTGTAGACTGGGGTGCAACTGATGACGCTGTTGACTACCTCTTTCCTAACGATGAAAGCAACCCCGTGGAGATGTATAGAATCCTCACCGCTGAACCATATCTTATGCCCTTCTTCAGTTGCTGTTTCTCCGAATCATAGCCACCTAATCTCAGCTAGTCCGATGATGTTCCAACGGTAGCGCTTCAGCTCGTGCGTCAGGTCATGAACCTTGCCACACGCATTGAGTGTTTTTACGCTCCATGTTCCTATGGTTGTTCCATTTGTCGCCAACTTTATCGAAGGATTAGCTCCAATAGCTAACTGGTCGCATCCACCCTGGAGACTGGCGGTGGAGTGCGCGGTCGTTGTTATTACGGGCCCCGACCGATCCGTTTTGTATTCTGTTGTTTTGTCCTTGTCACTTCCTTTAATAAAGCTTAAGGCAACTTTGGCGGCGCACGTCTCCTCTCCAAGAATGTGCAACTGGTCGTACGAAACATGCCAGTCCCCTCACTTCGTTTTGCCCGCCATCAAAAGCGGGTACCAGGGTGTGGTTGGGTAAAATGTCTCCAATCAGAAGTGAGAGTTGAGTGTCAGGGGAGCACTAGTTGTGCCTGACTTCCCGAGGGATCTGCTGCCAAGCGACAAAGTATTACTCAACGCTGAGCACCCCATACACAATTGATATTTGAAAGCATCTAAATAGAATATATATTTTACCCGCGAATTTAAAAAACAAGAAAAGAAAAAAAAAGAATTAAATAAATAATAATAATAAGAAAATAAAAACGATACAAATTTAAATTAAAATAAACAGCGTTTTCCGACATTGGTCATATAAGCATTTTAATGAGAGCCTACAGTACACGATAACAATGAGCAACACATTTGTAAAACAATAATTTTAACATGCTTAAAACGTGCGAACTGAAAGGAAGGTGGTGTCTTTAACGAATACGAATTCAAAACATCATGTTTTATATAAGCTTTTTAACTGATTAGAGCATGCAGTGCGTATCGGCCGGTGACACTGTATAGCCAAATTGTGTCAAAAAATTTAAATACAAAATGTTTGACATTAATATACTATTTGAGTTTATTATAAAACGTTTCGTCAAAATGCTCTGTAAACTGCTCTAAACTAAAGACACACATGTCTTAATATATATCAACATATTCATATCACTAAAACGTGTTTAAAATAAAATTGGGCTCGTCCGGGATTTGAACCCGGGACCTCTCGCACCCGAAGCGAGAATAATACCCCAAGACCAACGGGCCGTGCGAATATCATATTACCGTTTGGTCTTTTATTTAATGTCAATATAGTTGAATCACCATTTCTATAACAAATACATAAAAACGAACATGATGAAATGTATTCTGATTGCTCAACATAAATAAATGTTATCGTTCTATGTTTATACAATCATTTTATCCACGTCTAGCGACTAATTTAACACACGCAAGATAGTGTATACGTGGCATATAAAATGTAGAGAGCGATACTATAGAATACTTAAGTTAACAGCTGTCTGGTATGATTCTTGATTTGGGTGCGAGAGGTCCGGGTTCAAATCCCTGACGAGCCCATTACATTTATACCGTCGATTGAAAACCATATAATATAACGTAAAATGCGAGTTTACTATATCTCAAAATGAACGTTGGTGATCGCGAAAACATACGTTTTTGAGTTAATTTACTGATTGATGCTACACTTACAGCAAATGATAATTTAGTATGTAAAGCGGTTTGCTTATCGCTTATTATTTACGTTTAAACCTAACACTATCACGCGTTCACGTGTACTTAATGCGTAACTAACGAAAAAATCACCATTCATAACGTTTCACAGTTTCACCTTACTCTGCGCTTCTCACTTCATATCAGACAGATTCGCCATTCTTAAATGTTTCTCATTTTAAAATAACGCTGGTCGTTTTATGTCAACAACGCATCGGTGGTTCAGTGGTAGAATGCTCACCTGCCACGCGGGCGACCCGGGTTCGATACCCGGCCGATGTACGTTTTTATACAATTTTTTAAATACTGTATTTGATTGTTACTTATAATGAAGAATGCTGATGAATTAAACTTTCATAAAAAATGTCTTTTATATTAAAAATGTGCGAGAACCGTAATGGCTCGATTTTCGAGATGTATGTTTCTCGTTCAAATACAGAACGAGCTCAGCGTTTAATATTCCTTATTTTTCATAATTGATTTACAAGACACATTGATCAGACAATTCTTTCCAATATTGGCGATGTTATTCCAATGCTCAATTGAATGAACATCCAGACATTTCAATAAGTTTGATACAGCAATTGCAAAATATTAGGGCTCGTCCGGGATTTGAACCCGGGACCTCTCGCACCCAAAGCGAGAATCGTACCCCTAGACGAACGAGCCACTCTTGATAATCGCAACTTTATCGCATAATTATAAGAAAGTTTAAACAGTTAGATTGCCTGTGATTGTTGTGCAATCGTTATAAATTATAAACTAAAACGGGCTGTAGTTCTATGAACAATATTCAATACTAAGGTCACTATAAAATACAAGTGATGAACGTATGGCTCGTTGGTCTAGGGGTATGATTCTCGCTTAGGGTGCGAGAGGTCCCGGGTTCAAATCCCGGACGAGCCCGAACTTTTTATTTTATATGAGGTATTTTAAGTAAAATAAGTCGTTATAAGCAAGGCTCGTTGGTATATGGTTATGATTCTATGATAAATAAATATATATATACCACTAGCCAATTTATTGTTTTATTTATATATTCCTTAATTAGGATAAACACACACACACATATATAGTGGTAACAAGGTGGCAGCAGAACTAATGTGTCGCAGGTTCGATCCCCCCCCCCGCCGATTAAATCTAACCTATTAAGTCTGTATCTTACGCTATCCCCCGTAGCAAAACTATCAGTAAAACTTAATTAAATGATTTGAAACGGTATTATTTTCAATTTATTAAGGACTTCAGAATTAAATGTATACTTTCAGACGCTGTTTTCTTTGCATTCTACTGAATCAAGAATTACATTTATGTTTGAATACACAAGTTTTTATGTCAGAAAAATCGCTACTAAAACTATTATAATAACAAGAGCTTTCAGATGTTTTCGAAGTTTTTTAATTGGGTACACATATAGTTGAAACTGGAACTTTCAAATTTACAAGATTTTTCCCAAGATATGTCCGAATATTCGGAAAATATGGCATAACCGTGCGAAAACAATGTATGTGCATTTTAATCAAATACTAGATTTGTTGATAAATTCAACCGACACGTGGGCGACCCGGGTTCGATTCCCGGCCGATGCACGTTTTTATAAAAAAATGTATACATACTATATTTGATTGTTGTACAAAATGAAGAATAATGATAAATGTAACATTCTTCATAAAAATTATCTTTAATTAAAAAGTCTCTTTAATATTTAAAATGTACGAGAACCGTAATGGCTCGGTTTGCGTGAAAATATGTTTCTCGTTCAAATACTTAGAGTTCTAAGAGTTAAACCTTCCTCTTTTCTCATAATTTATTTACAAGACACATCGGTGGAAAAATTCGAAAATGCCTTGCACTATTGACGCTATAATGCCAATGCTCAATTGAAAGTTTTTTTTTTAAAGTTTGATACAGCATAAGAACTGCAAAATATTAGGGCTCGTCAGGGATTTGAACCCGGGACCTCTCGCACCCAAAGCGAGAATCATACCCCTAGACCAACGAGCCACTCTTGAAAATCGTTACTTCATCGATGCATGATAAGAACGTTCAAACAGTTATATTGTCAGTAATTGTTATACAATCGTTATAAATTATTAATTTAAACACATTGTAGTTGTTTTATTAACGATGATTTTATTCTATCTTCTCTTTAGAAGACACACATGATACGTATGGCTCGTTGGTCTAAGGATGTATTACATTTTAATCCAATTCTAGATTTGGTGATAAATTCACCCGACACAACATATCCCACTTATCAATAGACCATAGTTTTTTGTGTGTTAAATGTGAACGTTCAATCGCTTTACGCCGAGTTTGTTAAGAAAATGTAAAAGTGGGCTTTGAAAATGATCTCATCGGTGGTTCAGTGGTAGAATGCCTTGAAACGGTATTATTGTGATTTATTAAGTACTTCAGAATTAAATCTATACTTTCAGACATTGTTTTCTTTCCATTCTACGTAAACAAGAATAACAATTATGTTTGCATACACACATTTTGTTTTTCAGAAAAATTGCTGCTTAAACTTTAACAAGAGCTGTCAGAGGTATTCGAAGTTTTCACATGTGTAAACATATACTTGAAAGTGCAAAGTTTTAAATGCAAAAGATTTCCACAAGATATTTCCCAAATATAAGAAAAATATGGCATAATCTGGGACGACACTTAAACGCACAAACATTAAGCCCAGTTTTCCAAGAGCGAGGCTCAAATGATCGATTGCGTTATTTAACAATGGACAAGTAAAGGTCAAGGAAGTATTTTATCTTGAGATTCCTCCTAAATAACCTACGCTCGTATTAAAAATTTCAAAACCGGTTAAAGAAAAACAGGGAAAGCTTTTTATTAAATTTGTAAAAATAGCTGCCAGGTTTGAAATGAAAATATACTTATATAGTTATTTTCCAGTTTTCGTGATTATTACATATTTCAATATGCAAACATTGTGCAATGTGTTACACAGACGGCCTTCAAAGCGACCTCTCACTGTTTGCCATAACTACAGGAGGAACTATTTGTAAAAGGCATGACACATGGAAACTACTGTTTGGGAGAAAATAATCAAGCTTATAAAATAATTCCTCGCATACGAAACTTTGCAACAGACTATTCAACATCGTGAGAAACATATGGCTAGTGTCAAGGTCCACAACAAAGATCCATATTTCACAGATGAATTTTCGTACGCACCTATTTTTGGAGATTGATCTCAAACACTTCTTTGCAGGCGGCCCACTGGTCATGCGATTTTGCCCAGAAACTGCTGTCTGAAAGTAAGAGGAATATATAACTGGGAGGTATGTTTTGAAATAATTTGACATTAAATTATAATTTTTAGAATATTTTTATGTCCCCCAGTCTATACTGGGGAACATATTGTTTTTGTCCTGTCTGTTTGTTTGTTTGTTTGTTTGTTAGATTGTTGGTTAGCTCAAACTTTAACATTGGTCATAGCGTTTGCAATATTGAAGATAGCAACTTGATATTTGGCATGCATGTGTATCTCATGGAGCTGCACATTTTGAGATGGGAAAGGTCAAGGTCATCCTTCAAGGTCAAAGGTCAAATATATGGGTCAAAACCGCTCAAAAGGGGACATACTGTTTCACAAACACATCTTGTTAATTGGTGTAACCAACGGGCGGATATATAGCAAATATAAAGTTAACTCGAGAGAAACACCAATTTAGAATGTAATTAGAAAGTCTTAAAAGGTAATTACATGATTGATATCATTAACATAACTCGTGGTCTTTTATTTCTTGAAAATGAAAATTTTACTTCAAAATTAATTGGAAATAAATCCTCCAAAGAACTACTCAAGTGCTTCCGTTTAAGTGTCTGCTAGGGATTCATCATAAATAGTTATATATATATATTGCATTTCATTACGTCAACGACCGCGGGACGTATGTCTCTAGCTTTTCAAAGATTGATTTCAGAAAGCATAACACCATTCGAGCCGTTAAAATAGTGCCATGGGTTCCAAAGCTTTCCCTTCGTATACATGACAGCTTATTACAAGAACTGAAATACATGATGCTACGACATATGCAATTTGTATGTTAAACAACGCTGCCTCATTATTCACACCACTATCTTATGTTATAAACTCACCACATGGTTCCCCCCCCCGCGCGGAAGAAGACAAGAGCAAGTAACTCCCTGTCTGCGTGTTGACTGTAGCCTGTAAAAGGTGTTAATACTAAAATCATGATCATCATGATCATCATGATCATCATGATCATCATGATCATCATGATCATCATAATTATCATCATAATTATCATCATCATCATCATCATCATCATCATCATCATCATCATCATCATCATCATCATCATCATCATCATCATCACCATCTTCACGAAAGTTTAGATGTTACTTGCCTTAAATATGTTCCTCATTTACGAATGCATTGTATACTATCAATGTTAGAAATGATTCATACGAATGTCTGCTCGTTTACCATAGAGGCATCAGCAGATAGTGCACATAAAACCCACACATACAAACTACAACCACGTTGCTATTCCTTAGAACTAAATGTGATTAATTTTAAATGATCGATAAGGTGTCTTTTATTCTAATTTGTAGTTGAAAACTTCTTGAAAGCGCCTTTAAATGATCAAATTCGTCGAATCTTACATCTAGCAACTCTTTCCCACATCTCCAGTAGTTCCGGTGACTGGTATCCGGTATCCTGAAAAACATCAAAGTTTCATTCTGAGCGTTGCTCAATACACCCTTTCAGTTATTGACAGTTTGTAATTACCTCCCCTGAATGACGTCATTCGGGGATACCCGATTATCGATTGTAAGCGAACAAAGAGATTTCTTGTTTGACAATGTGTGTTTTCTACGTCTCTGCCTCAATCAATTATCAATTAACATCAGTGTAAAAGGTGGTCTGAAGACTAAACATCGATAAGTGCTCAAAACAAAGATATGGTGTGTTGGTGTGTGTTATTTTTTATGAACTATCGAGCGTGTAAGAGGTGTGTTGATTCAACCATAAGACAAAGCACTATTAAAAAAGTGAAGTACATGCCACTCTTTAAATGTTATGTTAACTTTTTTTTTACAGTGAATGGCAATATTGAAGAATAATTATATACAAGTGAAAAAAAAACGGACGTGGTGCGAATCGAACTGTCTATGTCTGTATATTGAAATCTCTTTATAAGTGATCAGAGTGATAAATATATAGCATTTAAATTATAGGTCTGTATTATTTGTATTTTTCGGAAAGATTATTTAACCACGCTGTGGTGAAATGAAAATGCTTTTTTTAATCATGTTCCGTACACTACCATACACTCTTTATTTGACTACGTGAAGACGGAGTTTTGTTTAACCGGTACCCGCTAAATACGTTAAATGTTTAGTATTACATGTTTTAAATATTTAAAATGTATATGTATTAAGCACTTAATTATTATGATTAAGCTGGCTAACATATATACCGTATTTAGTTTCTGGCAATCTGTATGGGCAGATAACTATAAATGTTTACAATACGCTACATATCTAAAAAAAAAAGCAAAATTGAGTATTTGGCGTAACATTACTCCAAGAAATGACTACTAATACCACGAGAAGACATGGAGGTATCATAAATGGTGTTAAATGACCAGACATTGCCACCTGTGATCAGTGCAAGAATAGGTCCCTGCTGTGGCGTATGACACCATGTTGTTAATTAGTATTGGTCGGCACAGTATCTGATCATAACGAGATAATTGGTTTGTGCTGAACACAGGGGCAATTAATCCACATATCTATCAATAAACAAGATTATTGATCTATATTTGATTGAACGCCGCAAAAAAAATGCTCAAACGAAGAGTGGCAATTTGAATCAGATTCAAGAGGATATCTAATATGCTACAGGTTTGTGGAATCCATTGAGTAAAAACACTTGTTAAACAATGATATAAGCTTTATTACAATAGAAATAATGCAAGATTAGCACATTTGAGTAGCAGAGATCATTAAACAGTATGAAGTATCATAAAATGCGAAATAAATTATGAAAGACAACATGTGATAGCTAGAAATCAGTAATTAACATCAATACATTTCAGGAAACAAAATCTGAAAAAAAATAAGATACAGGAATTGCACCAACATGAACAGACATCATATGATTAAAATAAATAAATATGATTTGACTTAAATCTCACAAACCCTGACAATAAAATAATAAAATAATAATAAAAAAATGAATACTTTTATATCTAATTTATATTATTTAAATACTCTGTATTCCTTTTTACCGGTTATCACTTTCATGACTTATTAAAAAATTAATAAATATGACAAATAAATAAGTAAAATGTAAATGTCCCCGGCATTTCAACCATAATCTCAACTCTATTACTTTGCATCTTTCTGGTAGTTGAGGTAAAACAGCCCCAGGGACATCCTTGACACTAAAACTGAGAGAGCTGCAAGAATTTGACGAGAAAAAAACCGATCTCTAAAAGCAAGTGAATAGTGGAATATTTATTGAAAAATACTGCACTGGAAATTAAAAAAAGTGTTATGTAGGCTCTAAACTTTGATGTTTTGTTTTGAATAATAGTCTGAAAGTATCAAGCAAGTTCTTTGCACTTACGTTTCGTCAGAGTAAGCATGCAGATAAAACGAAACATAACATCTTTAGCTCCAAGTATAACCGATGGAGATCATTCTTGTTTGTATTCAGCTTAACATCTGAGCATGCCACGAATAGCTTAAACAATCTAAGGGTAGACAAGAATGTGTTAAATCTATCATTCCGAATAGTTAGAGTTGAAATACAGTTTGAATACATCTTCCTAAGGACTTAATGGATGATGGCCTATACATATGTTTTTTAAAGACTTGTAATATTATCGACATAATTAACATCGACAACTCATAACACATGTTTTATGTTTTAAACGAATCAAAATCGTATAAAAGGGAAAAGAGATAAATAACTTCAAGTTTTGCTAAACCTTCGTCTATCGTTTTGCAAGCATTCTCCAAAGTAGAGTCTTCTTCTGCAATGTGAACAGGTTTAGTTCGTACACACGTGTGTTAATATAATATTGTTCATGTTAAATAGGTATCAATAGCATGTATAGACAATCCCAGAATCGATAATATGGGCGCCGCCATATTGGCTATTACGTAACCCGCGATTGAAAACGGTACTGAAGAATTTGACAGATTACAACGTTATCATAGTGTACACCCGCTTTATTCCAATAAACAGTACTTTATGACTTCGCACAGTAGGATTGAAAACAAGTGAAACATGAAACCAAGTGTCGATATGTATCACATCGTAAATCAATATAATTTAAATAAAAAATATACACGATAGATTCATAAAATATGTGTCTCTGCAACAATATTCAGTGACAACACGTAATGTTTAAGGCCGAGTTGGCATTTTTAAGCATACCTTTCAGTAATGCCTTTGTATAAAATTTAATTATTTCTTTATGGAATAAAATTATTCAAGCATAATTATAAAGGTATAGAAATATCTAAAGTCTGAAGTAAACGTTGTGATTTTAGCGTAAATAGTGCCGGAGATATTAACAAAGATCTATCAATATATAAAGATTGGAAACATCCATTCAGACCATTTTTTTTT
>VMBQ01001563.1:137853-172321 GCA_007657795.1 Dreissena rostriformis
TATATATTCTTTAACAAATGTCTTATTTGTTGTGTTTAATTATGAAATAAACACAATAAACAGAACAGAAATGTTAATAATCAACACACAGAATCAAAAAAAATAATAAAAATAAATAGTCTAGGTTACATTACCGGAACGGGTCCCAGCGCATCCATTAATATTCTGAATCGTGCGTAATATAACTGCAGTTATGTTTCGCTGATTATATTATAAACCTTGTTTATTTACTGTTATATAAATGATTTACTACTGTTCTATTATTGCCAGCAATTGCCTTCTATAAGTTTTTGCATTTTTTGTTCCAGTGAAATTGGTCTAGCTGCAATTTGTTTTATGTTTTTGGTTGTTCTGTATCGTCTATATTTGCAATTTCGAACTGTCTTTTAAAAGAGATTTTAGTCAAGTTTGAGGTTTGACATTTCTTGAAACTGGTGTAAGCCACAAATATTTTGTGTGAACGTTTAAAGGCGATAACCTACGATTTAATACTTTTGATGTTTCCTGTTTTATTGTCATTTCTTTTTCAAGTTTCTCTGTATAAGATGTGTGTCATTTTTTTGCCTTTAAATATGGACTGTTTGTTGATGACCTTGAGAGAAAGGTAATTAATATATGAAAAATATAGTTCTGCTCAAGTTAAGAAGAGTACACCCACAGACTTGCAAGCGGATGAACGATTATATGGACATAATGATTAGACTCCTCCCCCTGAATTGTTACGGCGTTATACTATAAACAGACTCTAAAAGATTGCATGTATTTAGAATCATTGATGTGAAATTTGCGTTTAAATTTTACAAAGATTTGTAAAAGACATACATTTGTACCAAGACTTAGATTAGATTTGATCAAAGTTGTAACTTGACTTAGGGTTTGTATATACGCACATTCTGCTCAAAATATTAACTTCAAATGATTAAAACTGGGATAAACGGCATTGGGATGTTAAATCGCATTGAACCCATACCCTTACCCAAATTGATTGCAAATCAAACGCGCATCAAAACGATTTCAGTCAAATGTAGACATGCAGCTATACCACGAACTAAAACACGAATGCATAAACGTGACGCAATAAAAAAATATTTTTGTCTTTTATGAATTATGCTCCAACTCAGTGAAGCTTCTATGATCTGAGCAGTATTGCTATAACTTGAGATAAAAAGGTGTTTAGCATAAGAAAATGACCAACGTCACCTACATCTTCACTGCAATAATGTCTTACAATTGATTATTGCACTATAAGTCATTATAATTAAACAATAAGCTTATAATTGTTATGGACGTAAATGTGTATAACACAATTCATTGCAAAATTGGTCCATGAGAACTTGAAAATGATAACTATAAAAACAATCACGATAACTAAATGTTCAAAATATGCAAAATAGAGAGAGGGGACATATCAACAGCTACTCCCTTGTCATTCTTGCTGCACTGATATCTTGCCAGAACTTCTCTCTCAGAAACTTTTGACTTGAATTCAATGAATTTTCTGTTTAAATTTAAAGGGGTTATATTTACAGCAACAGTACACATATTCATTTGAGCTGTTTCACATCAACTGTTGTCAAGAATCCATGGAAACTTTAAAGTGTATGGTAAATTATTAAACAGAAAATAATGCACCTACACACGACACACTTTTATTTGGTAATGAAGGCCATCGGCCCAAAAAAACAGCATTTAACAATTCAAAAAACATACTATAATAAAGTTGTTATATACCTTTTTGCCATTATGTTTATTTTTCATTATTTCGTTTAAATAGAGTTCGATGCTTTTTAGCTTGTTTGCTTCTGATATTTGCATAAGGTTTCTGAAATTTTCAAAAGTCAAAAAGCATATCAATCATTTTCCATACAGTTATAATTACAGTGAACTAAAAATATGTTCAATTACGATTTGCTATTTTATTTTCTTAATGTTTTAAGTTTAAATCGCTAATTTATGGCTCGAACACACGAATCTAGCAAATATCTTGAATGTAAAAGGGCATATTTATAGAGAACATTTCGCATGATTAAAGATAGATTTTAAATGTTTAGCAGTATCATATTAAGGAGAATTTCTTAGGGTTTTAAGCCACTTCTGCGTTTTACACACAATCAATTTTTCTTTCAATGAGATTAAAACATTCTTCATTTCCTATTTCTTGTCTAAGACAAACGAACCCAAATCTTAACCTTACAGAATATGGTTTGCATATGTCTCCAACTTATTCCTTCCGATATAATTTGTCAAATTAAACAATTTCTATGATATCGATCTTCTGTCATACAAATTCACTTTCACCAATATTGTATTCATTTACATGATGTTCTTCACGTAGTTTACCACATTCTTCCACTACAAAACGTTCATTTACACCAAGGATATGTTTTAGTATTGAATTTTACATTGTGTAAAAATATCTGAACATTATATACCCTATATGTGTCGTGTTCTGAGAAAACTCGGCATAATGCTTGTGTGTAAATTGTCATCCCAGATTAGCCTGTGCAGCCCGCACAGGCTAATCAGGGACGACAATTTCCGCTTTTATGGAATTTTTCTTTAAAAAGATGTCTCTTCTTAGCAAAAATCCAGTTAAGGCGGAGAAGTGTCGTCAATGATTAGCATGTGCGAACTGCACAGGCTAATCTGAGATGATACTTTACGCACATGCATTCTGCCAAGTTTTCTCAGAACACGACACATATTTCCGATACATACACTTGTACATGTACTTCAAAACAGGTTTAGCCATCTAATCAAACAATTCAGATACTCAGTATATGAAAAAACTCAAAATATATCTGATAGGATTTAATGACAAAGAAATATTTTCTGGCCTGACTCGTAAGATTTTCTTTAGCTTTCCTCCATAATTATTCATGTTAAAAAAGTGGGATCATGTATTTATATTCAGACGTGACATTTATCGGATTATTATCGTAAAGCCAATGACCGAAGTGAACCGCCTTTTCTGAATACAATAACTTGTTTGTGGGTTTACTGTCATACCCGTATTTATATAAAACTACGATATTTAGTTTATTTTTGATTGTGACTCAATATCATCTGCGCAGCTCTTGGCTTTGTCTAAAAAAACGTATTCATATAAAATCTGCTTTGCCCTTGGTGAAAAATCCCACTTTGACCATAATATCTTCGGAAGGGAGACAACTCGTTTATGTACATGTTAAATGCAATTGTGGTGCCTTAGCTCCCTTGTCTGGTACCGATGTTGCAATTCAAGTTTTGTGTAACGCTATTATCATTGACTCGCTCACATCCGCATACAGTTGAATGCATAGCTTTTAAAACTTGAAACAGTGTATTTCTAAAACCATTTAAGACCATCGTTGTAAATAGTTTACCAAAAAATCAGACTATCACAGGCCTTTTAAATGTCTACGTATAAAACACAAAATCTACGCCGGGTATGCCTGTATAGTGGTTGTTCACGATGCTTTGAGGAGTAAATGAATTGTCGCTCGTTTAATATCCGTTACGAAATCCAGCTTGGGATTTTTTATTTGTTTTGTATAAATCAATCCATGTGCAATAATCTTGCATACACAATATAAGGGAAAGTTTGATAATATGTAATATATGAATTTATGCTGCGGTAAATACTGTAGGTATTTAAAAAGAATGCATTAAGGAAAATCACGTAAATAATATTGAATATTCTCTCCGAAAAGCAATCAGTCATATAACACGGATAAAACGTTATAACTGTACTCTAAGAATTCAGCATGTCATGCTAATATTGCAACATTCCATACTAAAATATGTGATTCATCTAGTACAGTGAATGAGGAAAACAAACGAGTGTTGGGATCAATTTTTAAAATTGAATGATTTCCGACTACATTTACACAACAAAAAACGCTAATAGAAGAACGAAATAGAAAAATACAAAATATATATTGAGAAGTGTTCATGTACAATCAGGTAAATCAATTGGGTGTCTAAGAAGGTTAAATGAACAATTGATAGGTCAACGTTCAGTTACAAAGGTTAATGTGCCTCCCCAAACGCCGAGTCGATGTCAGATTCTATGGACGATATCAGAGCTTTTTGCCTCGCTGTTCTGTCGGAATTAGACATGTGATCGATAGGGGAGGACAGGAAGTTGTAGAGGTGCATGATTTCAGTGTCACTTTCCTGGACGTAGTCGCTGCATATTTTTCCAAAGAACTGCCAATCCTGTGATCATTAAATATCTACATTATAATATAATTATCATATAATTACCTCAATAATTTTGTTATAAGATAAACATTATGAACAAAATACAATAATTCGAATTGTCAGTACATAAGATACAAAATAAAAAAAAAAACACTATTTCTAACGCCTCAATTTTTTTTATTCATGTTGTCTCTATCAGAGAACATGACAACAAGAAGTACCTTTTCGGCCCTACTGATAGACTTCTTGAACCGCTGTGCGTATCTCTCGTCTTCAATTTTCTTCAGGTAAGGTTCCCCAGACCTGACATCCTCTTTCATGTACTTCAGTATAGCAGCCATGTTCTCCCAGAACTGAATGATTCTCGTGAACTGACGATCCACGTCTCCGAGATGGAGCGAGGCCTCGCGGAGACTTTCGACATTGCCCAGGCCGTCTGGAGTAACAGGCTTATACCAATAAGTAGCTGTGCACTTACGCTTTTATATAACCATACAATTCGCACTTCATAATACAAATGCCGTAATGGGCAAGACACCAAATAAATATAGCAATCTTTTAACTAAATTGAAATGTAAATCATTTCTTCTCAAAAAATATTTTGATAGCATCTGGTATAAAAACAAACTCTCGAGGATCTTTCCAAATCTCCTAAACCACTGAATTTTGTATTGAAATACGGATACCAGTAAAGATTGCAATCTGTTGACTAAATTGAAATATATCCGAAAAAATCATTTCTCAAAACATATTTTGATAGTTTACTGGTATAACACACTCTCGAGGCGATTTTTCCCATTCCCTTGAACGACTGTACCTTTTGTATGATAAATAAGCAACGTACCAGATTGAAAATAATCCGTTTGTTAAGCTTCTTGAAAATAAAAACAAGCACACGTGTTACATTACTAATAAATACAACGGTTCCTTATACCTGCTTGCATGCTGAGTTCTTTTATTTTTGCCAGACGTTGGTGCGCTTCTTTCCTTTGCTCATTCATACGTTCTACGACACCACGGCGTTCTTTCTGTGCCCTGTACACAGTGTCTTCTGCGGCTTGGTATCCCTTCATAAGCTCTTTGTACTTAGAAGGGAAAACAACACTGTTTGGAAACAATTGTATCGCAATAATCGGAGATGACAATTGTCTATGTCATATATGTTGCAGACAACCAAAAATAAGTAAATCACAAATAAATAGTATATTAAACTTATGTGAAACCTAACATTTGTCCACACGGTTTTAAGTGTTTTACCAGGGAAACGCTCATCTGAACTTATTTTTCAAAAGACATTGCCATTTTCTTTCATTTTCTTATATTCAAACCGTAAAGTGGAATACATTGCATACAGTAGATACAAACATATCATCGGCTTAGAACTACAGTACATAATTTCAATTGTTTTTTAATCAAACAACACGAGTCGGTTTAAACGTAATTTGTTCTAGCATTTGTAACTTTAGTGTAACTTCGAATCTGCGTGTGCTCTGCCTGCACACCAAAAATACCCATGCATTCGTATTTAAAACACATATACACGCATTTTAAATGACATATGATGTAAGACATACCCTGTCTTTCTTCATGTTTCCTTTAAACATGCTAGTGAACAGGTTGGCGGCTTTCCCGACAACATCTATCACGACGCCGGCGATACCACCACCCATGGCAGCGCTTGGCAGAATGCTGCTGTCCAAGAATGTTGTGTCGTCATCCACTGACATATCACGACCTGCGCCCTCTGAAAGTTTAACACAAAGTAACACAAATGTACGACGTATAGAAATCTAATGTTTCGCATTAAAATATATAACCCAAGCCGGATTTGTTAACCATTAAAAAGAATAAACTATTTAAAAATCGTTTGGGCTTTGGATATTTAAATGACTATAGCCCTATAAATATGTCAAACTCTACAGTCTGCTTATTTATTTCACAGTAGATCGCACATACCTGCAACTTGAAACATCCGATCTCTCTGTCCTTTCAATGATTCTAAGTCATCTTCCATCCTTTTCTTTTCTTCTTCAAGTTCTTTCTGAGCTAGAGCTGCAGCCTTGACCATCTGTGCTTCTCGTTCCATTTCTACTTTCAGGCGCTCGCTTTCTTGTATAACATGCTTGTTTCTTTTATTTACGGATGCCATATTATTTTGTACCTCTGTTTGGAGGGTAAGATAGCTGCAAATATACAAACTTTTGTCAATGAACCGCCATGATACTGCTACTAGACTCACTAAATTGTTGATGTCATATGAAGCGTTGCATAGCGGCCACTTCTATAAAAAAAAATATTTTTCTCCAGCGAACTTTTTGTTTTTTATAGGTTAAATAGGTTAAAGACGTCATTTTTTGTTTTATTTCAAGGGAAACGTTATATCCAGTGTCCGCCTTTCCTTTAATTTTAGTTATAAAACCACAATCCATAAAAATGAAGTTCAACTACGTTAAAATTTGAATGACCATCCCCAACGCTCTTGTTTTAATCGTTTTCTTTGCTTTTCTCGCTCTTCCTACCTTGACCTCGTGTTCTCCGATTCCTTCTTCATAGCCTCAGCATTTTGGATAATCTGACCAAAGGCGTCAATAATGATATCTCGATCCTGAAATAAACGTCAATTTCGTTAGCGTCTATAGTTCTATACACGTGCGACAATAATGATAGCCCATTCTGAAAAATATACATCAATTGTAATTTAGAACATATTGTGTAGTCATGAAACAACGGTAGAATCGTGCGTGCCTCAAATAATAATGTTAAATATAATGGCGAAATTAATTCTGAAAAAAAAACTCACAGATTTAAATTAAACACTGGCATTACAGTGAACATACATTATAAAAAGATGATTACTTGACTTGATCAAACATGCATTTTTGTAACATGCCTTCAACTCCACGGCGTCCAAAATCATCGGAATCAATGTCTTAATTATGTGGACAGCAGTCACGGTGAACGTTTTCATCAGGCCTGACGTCAATAAGTGCTTTGACCGCGCCGCATGTGCCGTCATCCGAACCTAGCAGTCAACAAATAATAAACATGTGGCGGATTTAAGCGGAATATGAGGTTAACGGATCACAAATACGTAGACTAACTGAAAATGTCCGAAGAAACATGAAACAGTATTTTGGAATAATAGTGCTCTACACAAACATATCCTAGGAAATATGAATCCCTCAAAAATAGAACTTAATAGAACATGGTGCACTCCATTGCCTTTAAATAGTTATCTGACTTCTAGACAGTGCGTGCGCTCTTGTAAACTTAAAATATGGTGCTAGTAAATCGCCAACCTCTCTGGCGACATCCGGGTGATCAGCCAGGTTCAGATAGGCCAGCTCCAGATAGTTGGCCACCTCACGTTGAGCATGATATAACTCTATGGCAGCTATCGTCTGCACCATTTTATGCTGCTCGAGAGAGTTGGACGCCTATAATAATTATAATAANATAATAATGTAAATGTAAAAAATTCCACAATAATAATAGAACAATTGTGAATATAATAATAATAATAATAATAATAATAATAATTAAAAAATAAAAATAAATAATAATAATAATATTAAAAACAAGAGCACCGCATAGCGGGTGCCAACGCTCGGCTGTGGGTGCTTGGATAAAAAAAATTACCTTTGACCTTGAAGGTCATCATTGACCTTGACCTTTTCACCACTACAAATATGCAGGTCGATGAGATACACATGAAAAAAAACAACTTGTTTTGACCTTTGACCTTGAAGGTTGACCATGACCGTTCACCACTCGAAATGTGCAGCTTTATGAGATACACATGCATGCCATATATCAAGTTGCTATCTTCAATATTGCAAAAGTTATGGCCAATGTTTAAGTTTTGGGACGACGCGGACGAGGACGGCGGAAGGACGAGCTGGCTATGACAATACCTCGGGTTTTCTTCGAAAACAGCCGATCGCATAATAATAATAAAGCAAGTGATGTGTTTGTGAAACACTATGTCCCCTTTTGAGCGATTTTGACCCATATATTTGACCTTTGACCTTGAAGGATGACGTTGACCTTGACCTTTCACCAACTCAAAAATGTACATCTCTATGAGATACACATGCATGCCAAAAATCAAGTTGCTATCTTCAATATTGCAAAAGCTATGGCAAATGTTAAAGTTTGTGCAAACAAACCAACAAACCAACAAAGAGACATACAATAAAAATAATAATTATTTTTTTTATCATTATTATTATTATTATTATTATTATTATTATTATTATTATTATTATTATTATTATTATTATTATTATATTTATAATATTCATAACAAAATCCGCAGGTCGCTCACTTCAGATTGTTGTAAGCAGCTTTCGCATTTTTTTCAAACCATTTCAATACTTGACACATATTATAAATTTCCATTTTCTGAGCAAGTGTCATGATGATTGGGTCAAAAAGCGAATTCTAGATTGTTAACAATGTTTCACTATATCAATATTAGCACAATAGCCCCCCCCCTGTATTTCAGCAGATCGAAACTATTTAAGAAATTGTCCGATATATAATTGAAGCAAAATGTTCCGAGAAATGTCATGAAGATTGCTATAAAAATATGATTGTTATAGTGTTAACAAGGTTTCCATTTCCTTTGAATATGAATTGTAACCTTAAAGTTTAATCGACGAGCTAGGGATGATTAATATACTTTTCGAAACAAAATTCTTTACCGTTCACCTGAAATAGGATATTGACGAGGAACATAAAGCTTCACATCGTCTGGTCAGGACGTTAGATAAACGAAATTCCAATTCAACGGACCAATCAACCAAGTCAGTTATCATTTTCTGAGTTTAACAGTTTCATATAAAATTCATAATCATTGATAATAATATCCCTCTTCAAAAAGTACTTATAAAAGCATCATTAACTCGAAACCCTCTTTTACTTTATGGTTTCGTCATCCCTATTCGAAATCGAGTTAAAGAAGTTTTACAGTAGAACACACGTGTATGCAGTTTAGTACAGCCATATGGTGTTATTATCGTGCCATTTGTGGGAAAAGCACGAAATTTGGCAGAAAGTGAGACATAGATGTAAATATCTCAAAAATGAAAGGAACCAGTTTTTGTATCAAAATGGCCGAAATATTAAAGACGGCCACCATATATAGAAAATATTTTTAAAAAAGGAGGTAAATATATCCCAGAGTCAATTTTCTTTAACAAATATATGAATAACTTAGTTATTTTTATTAATATTGTTTATATTTAAATATTGAAATATATTTCAGCCATTGAATCTTTTTTTCTGCATCCAATTGTTACTGAATTGCTCCCCTTTGCTACAGTTACGCCATTTGTGTAGCAAACAGCATGGCCTCTTTACATAGAGATATGGCGTTGCAAAAAAAATAAGAAAATACCTGACTTTTCTTAGTATGAAAGGGGAATAATTTTGCTAAATTACAGGTCAGCGTTATGAGTCTTTCTCAGAGACCACAAATGATGATACAAAAGACATGTGTGAAGTTTGAAATTGCAGGTCAGAGTTATAAAACTAGTAATTTATCTCACATTTTGACCCCAAACACATGTTAAGTTTACTTATGAAAATCTATAATTTAAACCAAGCTAAAAACGATATTTTTGATACAATAGTTTTTGCCCATTAATACAAAATTGAAGCAGGAGTTATAAAATCTATGCAGCGGGGCCTGAGAAACTAAACATTTTTTTTGGCCTAAACTGCTGGTTATTGTTACTGGTTACCTTACAGAAGTTTATCAGGCAATGTTTAAACAAGTTGAGACTTGGCAAACAAAATATTAGTGACAAGAGGAAACCATTAACAAAAATGGCAATCAATATGAAAGCAATGCAAACTGCTTGTAAAAAAAACGACCACACACACTGATTGATCGATGTAAAATGGAAAATAAATCTTACAGATACTTCACGTAATTGCTGTGTCAACTTTGGGAAAGCTGTAATTTGGCACGTTCACCTTTAAATATATATATTTAAAAAAATATATATATATATAAAGGTCAAAGTTCATCAATCTTGGGTGGTTTATGCTTGTTAAATCAATTTTCGTTTCGAAAATAACAGGAAAATGTACTTGCCTGTGGTTGCTTTAACATCATCATAAATTATGATGACTTTGGATGCGTATTTGTTTATTGAATATTCATCAGATAATTCAAGCTATGTTACTCGAATGCGTGTATGCCTTGGAGTATTTCCATGGTGGTGTTTGCATCCAAACATTTAACATTTTGACTACAGTGTTATAAGATAAGGACACTCAACATTATAGCTGTTTGCTTTGTTGAAACAAATGCTCATATCTCTTGTATACCCTTTGAACTGATGTCATGCAAAATATTTGGAGGATGATATCTACAAAACTCAACTATTTACCTAATTCTGAAAAAATCACTTTTAAAACATTAAACATGTATGAAAGGGATTTGTTATGAAACGTTGGTCTATTAAATTGTATTTTCACAAAATATAAGCAAGAACACAATAACAATATCAGTCACGTTTAAAGAAGAGTGGCAATCGGTCATACAAGAAGCCCATTTAAAGGACTGGGATTCAGTAAATTTAAGATGATTCCTGGCCTATAATTCAGAGGTGCTTCAGGCAAGCTAACTGGATTTCATGCCGACAAAATTGTTATCAAGAATGATGATCAAACGATTTAAACTATTTTGAGTTAAAAAAACAGACACAGTTAATCTGGTAAATTTTGTATTATGCAAGAGCCATAATTCAAAGTGCTTCAGACCATCTGGAAGTTTGTCAATCACGCTTGAAGCAATTTTGACTTATGGCCCCTGAGTTATAAATATATGGTCAAATTAAACTTGTCAGCCCACTAACTTGACTTTGTTTGTATCATCATCAAACTTGGTGACAGTGTTTGAGGCATTATAATCCATAAGTCAAAGTCTGACGACATTCAACTGACAAAAGACAATCAAAGCACTCCATTGCAGCATATGCTGACCAATGTGTCCAGATACAATGATAATACACATAAAACTCCATGTTCCCATCCGTTTACCTTTATAAAATTGGACTTTCATTCTTTTTAATTTCTTAAATGCTCTAGGTCTAAACTTAAAAGAAATAATACAAATTACCTTATTATCATCAAGACATATGTATTTTATTAAACAAGACACTTTATTCAAGTATGTTTATTTCAGTTAAGTATTCTCTGAATTTGTTTCATTTATATTGTTCTGGTTTGTATACACCTAGTTGTAACTTTTCATTAAATCGAATTGAAGTTTCTTAAAATAGCTTCAAATGCAGTTGTTCTTGAAGACATTTTTCAAATAAAGCTTTGGAAGCTACAAACAGTAATAAATTAACAAATGAGACCCGTCATTTCAATTGCTCTGACCGTGTGTTTATTTTCAGGTCATCACAGAGTCTTCATGGTTACTTTATGTTCTGACCTGCCACTGTGACCTTGCAGGAGGAAACATTTGATTTTTAGCAATTTGTATAGCAAGCACAATGGTCTGTTTACATTTATCAAGTAATGTTTTAAAGCCGGTGGAGTTGATGTTGGTATTTTTTTCCCATTTTTGTAATGTGTCGCAAAAAAGTGATTATGAGTTAAAATGTGATGGTATTTCTGTCAGATGTGCAAAAAATTGGTCAAAATCGGTCAAAAAATGCCAAGATTTAGTACACAAATAGGGCTTTTCAATCTCTGTCCATGGACAGAAATGATCTAAATTTAAACACGCGCGGGTCACATGTAAAACCACGTGACCATCGAATCATTGTTTACAACGCAATTTGCCATGGAGAAACCGTGTTATTTAGTAGTTCTTCTTTGTTTTGAAAAGCGCGGAAGTGGAAATCACGTGAAATTGAGGCACACGTGACCCAAAGCGTGCATACGTCACAGGTTAAAAATAGTCTTGAGGATTCCGTTATGTACATGATAAGGTTTCGTATTGTTGATGCTTTTGGCAATTTTTGCCACAATGTTTGCGAAAACCAAATTGATGTGAGAAATATCATATCGGCCGGCTTTAATTACCTCATTCGGCATTCTAAAAGAACTAAATTGATGGATAAAGGTTAGTTAACTTATTATGTGACAATGTGTAGTATTTTGTTTTTAATTAAATGACTTAACTCTAATTTAAATACCTTGTTTTTATATTAAATGTAGATCATATGTACAGTATAAAGATGGCCAATTAATGTTGTACACTAAACCTTGATTTTGCCGTAATGCCTAGCAAATCCATACTTCATCTTGATTATCAATCAGCGTTTTCTATGAAATTTGGTATATAGCATTAAAATAAAATCCAATTTATTTTTTTCAGGAAGCTACTAACATACTTAAACTCTCGCCAAAAAGTAACACCATGTCGAAACATTTTTAACTCATTGAAAATGAACAATGCAAAAGCATTTAAGTTTCGCAACTAGTTCCAAGAAATGAAATTGATTGGGACAAATGTGTGTTATGCCAGGAATTCACAGAAGATCCATTACAGTGTCCCGTAACTTCAAGGAAAACAAAAGCTACAGGTCATTGAAAGATGATAACAGAAATTACTCTTAGTTAAATAATGTTCCATTACATAATGGATTTGTTCAGTTAGAGCAGGATGGATTCACTCTTTCAGATGCTTTCTGTTCAAATCATGCAAAGTGGCATAAGCTTTGTAGACGGAACACTGGAAAGACCAAAGCTCAAAGAGCTGCTAAACGTAAAGCTGACAGCGATATATCAAAGCAAGTAACACCTGCAAAAATTACCCGTTTGAGCATCGGAGCTGCTGCGAAAAGTGAAATAGGTAAATGCTTCTTCTGTGGAGATAGCAATGGAAATCTCCATCAAGTATCAACATTTGAAATGGACAGAAGTGTCAAGAAATATGCACTTGAGTTACAAAATACTGTTTGTTTGGCCAAGTTAAGTGTGGGAGATATGATATCTCAAGAGGCAGTGTATCATTTGAATGCTACAGAGATCTTTTTCATCGCAAACGCAAAGAGTTTGTCAGTACCCCCATGACACCATAGAAGAAAAACAAATTCATGGCATCGCACTAGCTGAAATGCTAAATTAAATAGAAGATACTCATTCAGACTAAGATGTGATACCAGTTTTCAAATTATTAGATCTTTCAAAGCTATATAAAATAAAGTAGAACAATTAGTGAAAGCAAGTAACATTTATATACACTCAACAAAACTAAAAAAAGATCATTTATTTGCATTGAGATGGCGAAACAGTTTATGTATATTTCTGTGTAAGTATGTATCAAAATGTTAAATAGTATCTTTCATGCCAATGTTGTTCAAGCTGCAATATGCATTTATCTTGTCACAAAATTATTTTTCAGGTGGCTTGAACATGTGCGAACCAACTTGATGACTTCAGACCAGGATTAGGGTGTTCAGATGTCATGGTCTACCTAACATGCAAGCTTACTGGAAGAATCTGTCGTTGATGGAAAGCCCGTAGATATTACTGCTCTCTTACCTTTGTTTGAAGGGCAAGCAAAATCAGAAGCTATGATTAAACACTCTATGGACATTGTATCACAGACTACCAACTTTCTCAACAGTGGGCAAACACCCGTTATAACGTGTGATCAGCAATTATATGTGCTTGCTAAGCAAATCCAATGGATTTGGCCAGACACTTATTGAGAAAATATGTATGTAGTGATGTTCGGTGGACTTCACATAGAAGTCGCTGCCCTAAAGACCATTGGTGACTGGCTGGAAAATAGTGGCTGGACACATGCTCTAGAACAAGCAAGTATTGCCACATCTGGACCAGCTGAATCATTTCTGAAAGCTACTCATTTCAGTAGAGCTCCCCATGATCAACAGATTACTACATCTGCACTGTACATATTCATGCATAAAGCATTTACTGAAGTGCATGAGAAGGCTGATGAGGCTTTGTTTGAATCTTGGCGTTCACAGCGGGATACTGAATCACCACAGATTTTATTTTGGTCAGTAACCCTGCGATTTCAGTTGGTAATTCTAATCTTCGTCAAGTCTTTGAGAGAGGGCAATTTTCAACTTAATCTAGAATCTCTTGTCACTCTCGTACCCTGGTTCTTTGCACTGGATCACCCAAATTATGCGCGGTTGATTCCAGTTCATATTTGTGATATGGTAATGCTAGAAACACGTAACCCAGATGTAGCTGAACAGTTCAGTAAAGGTAATTGTGTGATAAGGAAAACACAAACCTGTTCTCAGGATTACCTATAGATCATGCTCACGAACAGAATAACAAAATTGTAATAGGCGATGGATGGGCAGTCGGTCTTACCGAAAACTCAATGCAACTCCTTCGTTGGATGGTTTGTGGACCAGAGGTTGCTAGAGTAGTAAATGAATTTGAAGCAACAGTTGCAAACATCATGTACTCACAAAGTAAAGGGCCTGACTTGCCACATCATGAAAAGTAAAGGTTGTACAGTCTACATTAAGACAGTAGGTATCGAACCTGGTTGCCACAATGCAGGATATGGGTAATCCTTTTGAAGAACAATCTGATGATCTTCTCACTCTTGACACAAGAGACATTGCAGATGATGCTGTAATAGCAACAGTTAGAGCAATTGAAAGAGTTGTTACTGAGCAGTAGAACACCTTTGTTGCTGAACGGATAGACAAACATCAGAAACCACTATAGGCCCCATAAAGCAAAATAAATTTTCACTGTTTAGCAGACAGAGTCCTAAAGGTGTCTCTCTAAGCAGAAAAAAATAAATTGTGTCTTTAAAACAAAAGTGTTCGTTATTTGCTAAGCTTTATGTATCATTTCAAGTACGAGAAGGTGATCTTGACGAGTTCTTTGCTCATGAAAACATTAACTTTCCACCATCATTGTCACAGTTCGGAAAGTAACGTTTGGGTACACAATCTGACTTAATCAGTTGTTTTGAAAACAACATTCCATCACAACTTCAGCAACCAGAGGTAGGAGCATTGATAATGGTGCAGTCCTTTTTAATATGCTTAAGCCAACATGGTGTTTAACTTTCAATTTCTATGAAGAAAATGTGTTTGTACCTTATTTGGAAAGGACGTCAGGCAATATAAAGTTGACGTTGTATGGGATAAATATATTGCTGACAGCCTTAAGGAGTCTACACGATCAACCAGAGGGAAAGGCGATAGACGAAGAGTACTAACTGACTCACGAATCCCAACAAACTGGGAGTCTTTTCTTAGGATAGAAGAATGTAAAACAGAGTTATGTGAGTGCCTTTCAGACAAGTGCACTGAAATTTCACCTGAACGAATGAAAATTATATCTACCAAAGGTCAAGACATAGTTTCAAACCAGCAACATGAACTCATCAACAATTTGGCACCATGGTCCCATGGTGAAGCTGACAGAAGAGCAATACTACATGTATCTGATGCTGCCTCACATGCCTTCAGAAAGGTAATGACACAGATGTAGTGGTTTTAGCAGTAGTTTTTTTTCACAAATGACCTTGGACGAACTTTGGGTAGCCTTTGGAACTGGCAAGAATTTGCGGTACATACATGTTCATGCTATAGTGAGCTGTTTATGTGTAAACAAGGCAAGGGTGGTGCCAGCAATTCATGCAATCATTAGCCGCGACCAAACCTCTGCCTTTTTAGGGAAAGGCAAGAAATCAACATAGGAACCATGAGCTGTGATGAGGTTACTAAAGCATTTGAAACAATACATACAGCACCGTCTTCTGAAACCTTCCAAAATGCTTTGCAAGACCTTGAACGCTTCGTTGTTCTTCTGTACAATTAAACTGGTGGTTCTGCCAGTGTGAATGAAACTCGTAAAAGGTTATTCCCTCCTTCAAAAGCGTCTCTATTAGAACACAATAAGCGCGTTGTTTATCAAGCAGGATTCTGTTGGGCCAGGCATTAATTTTATCACCTTATCTTTCAAGTCCAGCTGAGAGGGGATGAAAGAAAAACAAAGAACACCACTGGACACCTTTCTGGTTAGCCCTACCCCAGGCATCGGCTTCCTGTCAAGAGTTGTTAATATGTAACTGAAAGCCAGTTAAAGGAAGTCGTGGCAGATGCAAGTGCAAAAGGGCCGAAATGCTATGCACAACCCTTTGTCAGTGTGTCGGTAATTGTGACAGAGATTGAGAGACTTGGCTGATAAGAACAATAATAATCTATTGCATACCCAGAGACAGCAAATATGTCTACTTAGATTTTAGGATTTAACATTCAATTTCACTAACAAATAGCCTGAAAATAGTGTTCGTTTAATACCTAATTACGTGACTAGGTAGAAATATCTATATGCTTGTCTTGCTGATATGATTTAAATATAAAATATGCTTCATCAATATAAATGCTTATCATTTTTGAAATTGATATTTTTATCTTGGAAGAATTTTCATAGCCATATTAGGAAAATAGATAATTTTTCACAGTCAGAGTTTTCAGTGGCGGCCATTTTAAGTTTTTTAATTATCACATGCAGCATGCAATTGCTGCTTGCTGACATATCAACTTAACAACCAAAACATACCATTCTTTAAAGATATTTTACACTATTTATGGTATTTTTGCAGCATTTTCTGACACATAGTTACTGTAAATAGAAAATAAAAAGATTTTGACGGCCATTTTGAAAATGGCCGATGAATCGGCCATCTTGAATGTGACAGTTAGTTCCTTTCTTTTTTTACAATAAGATATGACCCAGTGTTATTTGTACTAAGTTTTGTGCTTTTCCCACAACTGTTACGATTTCTTGGGTTTCGGCCACCATATGGCTTGACTAGTTATCCATAACCGTAGATAGAGCTTCTTTAAACATAATGGTATATTAACACCGCTTTCAAAACCATCATCAATATCTGTACAGAAACTTCACATATAATTAACGTTAATTTAAAGTTCCTATATTTGAATAACCATTGATTAAACTAACAACACTTCAACGAATAAAGAACATTTAAAACAAATATCTCAATGCTTTAATCAAAAGTAAATAATCATCTTACCGTTGGCGTTATGTCGCTTGCCATTTCAGAAATGTGTAGATGTGTGGAACGACTATCGTACACCGGACTGTCAATGTCGAGCGATGCTTTCTGAAGTGTGAAAATACTTATTATGAATAAACAGTAGCGCTTATTGAACTACATATAGTTTGAAATTATTTTCGAAAAATAGCTTAAACGATTCGCTTCGCTCAGTCGTTTTATCATTGTTTAACTAAATATAATATAATCTTAAGGAGCACAGTACAATATCCCAAAATGCTGAAGAAGTTCTCAATGTTTTATAAAATTCTTTGGGGGTTATGATTTTTTCCCACATTATTAATTCAATCTTTTTACAAATTATTTATTATTATAATAAAAGTAATAATTGTTATTATTAATTTTGTTAATTTGATTAATAATAATAATAATAATAATAATAATAATAATAATAATAATAATAATAATAATAATAATAATAATAATAANTTTTATATTATTTTTATTATTATTATTATTATTATTATTATTATTATTATTATTATTATTATTATTATTATTATTATTATTATTATTATTAACAATTATTATTATTATTATCATTTATGATCATTATTTACAACAACTATTAGAATAACATACTTACAGTTAGCGACAAGAAACATTGACGATGTTCACATGAACAAAGGCGCCTTATAAGGTATCGTACCTCTGGTTTTGAGGATGCGCTGACAGGGCTTGTCTTTTCAGTCCTCCCTCCTCCAGAGGCTGTGTTGTTTTCCTGAAAGACAGATACTTCATTTTCATCCCGCAATCAACTTAATATTAACAAAAGAGAACCCCACGCAATAACCTTAGCTGAAAGGATAACGAGTCCACAAAAAAGGGAAAATTTAATTGTATGACATATTTTTTAGGATGTATTATGAAACTACTGCTAAATTACGTTGAACAAGCTAAAAACATATTTTTAGGGTTCTAATATCACTGACCGATAACTATAAATTAACTCCGCCCACTATCTGTGATATCAGGTAACTGACTGATTAAACAACTTTAGCTGAGATTATCATGCTTCTCTGTAAAGTTTGATTACTGTTTAGTTCAGCCCACTTCATGGAATTATTTTTGTAGAATTGTCGCTAAAGTATCGTAACAAGTTAAGCCGGAACGTCAAGAAGAATTTAATTAAATAATTTCCATAAAATCCACATTCCAGAATAATCCATTGTGATCATTTAACAGTCAATCCTTTTGTGGTGTGCTATTTGCGTTGTTTTTGCAAAAGTGTGACACATTTTTTAGGAAAAAGTATGTGTTAACAATGTTGCTTTCAATCGTTTAATATATCTTTTAATTCATAATTTATTAATATGTCATAGAACAAAACGATTTCGTAATTTCTAACATTGAAATGATTCTTCTTAAATATGAAAACTAAATAAATATTTACTTCTATGTGTGTCCACTGCAATTAAAACACAGCCAAATCACAAATGCCACAAAATGTAATTACAAAATTTGGCGTTGATTTTTCGAAAATCCTTTGGCCTGTTTTACACAATATTAGACTCACCTGATATCACATGATATGAAAAGTCACTAACCATATATTATATACATAATACCTAAGGTTTAAATGTTAAAATACACCGGGTGTATTGTACATCTAGATCGTTTCTTAATTTTGATAAAAGCACTCTGGGATAAGGCAAATGAGTACAATAAAATTTATATGTTATTGATTACAAAATATATAAGGGTTTCAAAATATTGCTTTGTTGTAAACAAATATCATTAAAAAAATTGACCAAAACTTTGTTCAAGTAATGCTTTAGGTTCCATTGAAAAAAATCACTAAATAAAAGAACTTGGCGCCTTATAAGCAAGTTTGCTGAAAATTATCTATTGTTAATAAAACTTGCAAAATTGATGTTATCAAGATTAAAACCTCAACCAAACCTAATTTGAAGTAATCTAGTATATGATTTACCTATCACGTATTTATTTTAAGTATTCAATTTTGTATTGGTGTAAAAACTTACTTTTGACGGCAATGATGATTTAGAAGTAGGCATGTTCATCCCCATCTTTAAATTATTGACCTCCGATAACTGACTTGAAGTTGTCGACGTTGCAGACCCGGAAAATAACGAGTCGTCATCCAATAAATTGTTAAAATTGACGTTCGAATTTTCATTGAGTCGTTCAACGGAGTATCCAGGTTGTTCCGTGTTGTCTACGTTGCGAAGAAGCAAAGAGAAAGATATGTCAGCATCAAGCAATTTCTTTGCTGACTCCCGAGCAGCCGCAGAGTATTCAACGCTCTCGTCTGGATTGTTTGGACTCAAGTTGTTCACAGACGGGTGTCCTGAATCTAAAAAATATCTGAGTGCGTAAAAACATTTAAACACATTAAAAAAATGATGAATGGCGTTATGGATATGATGTTAAGTTTACAACCAAAAGATCCCGCATATAATCCCGATGATCTTCCCAAAGACACCAAGTACTGGTTATTAGCAAACATATTAAACCTATAGCAGAAAAATGTATTATCTGTATATTGTACATTACATAAGGACGTGCACACAAAATACTAAATAATATGAAGGTTTTATTATTCATGTTATAAATATATATATTCATGAAAAAACATGTACAAGATTTTCAAAACACAGGAGTAGTAACATGACGAAATAACATAATGCTTCAAAATCTGAAATATGTGATACTACGCAAGATGCGATACAATTCCGTATCTCCCATGACTATTGTTTTGCGTTTTGACTGAAAATTCGGGTTACACAAAAAGGACACATGCTTTCATGTGACACAAACAGCACATATTTCCGGGTGACCCGAAAACGGCAAATGCTTTAAGGCAACACAAAAAATGACACGTGAGTGCAGGTCGGACTGGTGTAACAGGTGTGGTTTAAGCCATGCGACTGAGATGTCCCATTCTCTGAATCCTTCAAAGGCAATAAGTACTGTATCTGCCCAGGAAAAAGACTGAATCAATAATGTCTATATAAGCCAATGGCTTTCAATTAAAATCAAGGCAAAATTTTTGGGTTTAAAATAAGATAAGCAAACGTGACATATGCTGTCTAGTGACACAAAAAATGACACATACTTCAGATGACACAAAAATGTCACATGCGTTCAAATGGCATGCAATTTCATTGACACATCCATGGCAAATGGTTTCAGGATGGCAAAAATATGGCACATTATATTAATTGACACAAACATGGCACATCGTTTCATGTCAACCAGAAACAGTACGTACATTATTGACACAACCAATGGCGTACAAACCGAAACAATGAGCCACTTTTGTGTCACTTTTCAAGAATACACAAATTGGCATGTGACATCCCAATTACAAAAATTGTCATTTGACACAACAATTACACAAATTGCCATGTGACACAACAATTACACAAATTGTCATATGACACCACAATCACACAAATTGTCATGTGACACAACATTACACAAATTGTAATGTGACACAACAATTGCACAAACTTTCAGATGACACATGCTGTCATTTGAAACAAAATTTGCACGTTCTTTCAGGTGAAATAAAATGGCACATACGTTCATGTGATACACAAAAATTGTGCATATTTTGTGTTGACACACTAATAACAAATACTTTCAGAAGACACATAAATAACATGCTTTCAGACTACACAAAGGTTTCAGGTTCCACAACAATGGCACACACAAGTGATACAAAAACGGCATACACTTTCAGGTGAAATAAAAATGGTATATTCTTTCCATTTTATTCAGTTACTGTTTGAGCATGTTCAGATTTAATCACCTAATGATAAATGGTGCATAATAGATTTACCATTGTCAGCGTCGGTTGACCATTTGGTCTTGTCTTCATCTGCAAAAGTTTCAAGTTGACTTAAAACAGCAATTCGAACTACAGAAAATAGGTGCTTTTAGTTTGCACTACAGATACCGAATTAGTATTCCTAGGCGAAAAAATATAATATTCCATCTTCTTTTAGATAGGTATAAATCCAACTGTCCCATCTTACTAAGTGAACATTTACCCCTCCCCCCCCCCCCCCCCCNTACTTATTTTTTATTTTGGAGTGTACAGATGTTTTCATTTTTTTATAGATCAAATACCAATATGTTTATACCTTAGTAAGCTTTTTTCCCCCCAATTATAAATATTAATCAAGAGCCTATTAAAATTTCTTTAAAACAGTATTAAGTCTAATAAAGTAGGACTAGTATAAATACATTTTTCTCAAATTGCAATCAAAACTGCTCTGCTCTGTATACAGATACATGACATGTTCAATGATTATTTATTAGTCACAAAATATTATATATTTTGTTATATGAATTTCAAAAAGATAATTCTTATTTATGAAGGTACTTATGTCAGTATTTGTTAATGTTAATAACCACTCACACTTAGCTTATTGAAATAATCCATTAGTTTTGTTTTGAATAATAATATATAATCGTGATTGAGTCTTTCGATGCATTTCACATGTCAAAACGAATCTAAGTAAAGAAACTGATGTGCTTTGGTCAAATTAAGAAAATTGTGCTTTATATTTATGCTCAGAAAAGATCAATGCTCAATAAAATAAATAAATCACCGAATGACACTTCAAGTAAAGTGAAGGTGATTATGAATGAAATGCAATTCTTCTGAAACAATATTTAATTTGAAATTGCATATTTGTTTTCTTAATTAAGTAGGAGAATGTATTTATATTAATATGTTTAGTGATACAAGTTATTTTACACACATTGTACCTGGTATCTGAGAAGCAGGCTCTCGTGATCTTTCATGTTCCAGCACAAGTCTCAAAACGTCATCCCATTTAATTTGCGTAGGATCGCTGTAGCACTCACTTTTAACGAAGTTAGGAAAGTTTGAAATCAGTTTTGGATGAAGTTGTTTGACTGTAACAATAAACTGTAATAAGTATCATTATTTCATAAAATCCTCGGGTCTATATGTTGTGCGTACAACGTCAACTTTAATCAAGTTTTAATTAGTTGACAGTGATGTAGAAGATACAGGTTCAAAGTTAAAACTTCCTGTGGAAAATACTGTTCGGTTTCTTACTGAATGGAAACTACTGACTGTAAAGTTAACAGAAAGATCCATTAAATGACCGGTTTACTTCCAAAAGTGTCAGATATATCCTTATTAATATTTCAAATGGGTGTCTTTTTATAGGGCCTATCATAAAACGGTGAGCATGTACAAGCACAGTTATTTACCAATACATAACAGTTCGTTTTAAGCAAAATTATAATATAGTTGGAAAGATTTCTGCAAACTAGTATGTGTCGGGGCGATGATATACGTGGTTACAGTACGTTTATATTTTAAATAATAATCTATTTCACGCAGTATTTAGCTCCCATATAATACATTTATGACGATCTTGATTATCAAATTTTACTTTTGTTGTATACAGTGTATAAAAACGATTAATATGATCCGGGACTGATAAAAATGCACCGTATATTGCTAAATGTTGGCATAGTATACTGAAATTACACGTTTTCTGTGGTTGTATTCAATTTCTTGGTATATTGTGTAGTTTTGTGGGCAATTCATATTTTCGGCATACACGTGTTTAACTACTACGGGATTGTTTATGTAATAGACTGCATATGAAATCGTAGAGTGAATAAATTAAATGCTTTAAATATTCGTGTACATAAGTTTAACTTCTCTGTACATAACGATAACGGCTCAATAAGGTGAAATTACTGCGTAATAATTTTGAATAATTTGAAGTTAACAAAGACTCTTCATACGGTCTGTAAAAAATATATATGTGCTTTTACGATATGGATTAATCAATAAAAAAACACTTTTGTGTAGATACTCCTGTTGAATTGTCAATGTTAACATGCTCAGTATACGGTTGACTGAGCATGTAAACATGGACAATTCTACAGGAGTATCTACTATTTACTCAATATGAATTTAAGGCATTTGTGTCGACCCATTTTACGGCGACAACATACAAAGAGTGTTATTCGTGCCTGCGGTGCGTTCTTGAATATTTGAAAAATATATAGTCCATCCATCATATTAAATGTATCGAACTATCGATTGTTGCCATTAGTTCCTAGTTATAATAAATGTATTGGCATTTTCAAAACACCATAATTTATCTGACACAAATATACGCAAATATGTATATTTACGGATTTTCCTACTGTCATAGTAAACATTTACTTTAGTAAACACACTATGATAGGGGAAATAAGAATACCAATTGCTTCCACGGATTCCACGAAGTCTGTTTCGTACATGTCGACCGCTATTTGAAGGTTTTCGAAACCGTCTTTACTCTTTAGGTGATGTTCCAAGCGCCAAAAGATTTCTGCCATGCTTCCATCTATGCACTTTTCGCAAAGTTTGATCCAGTTGGGTATGGACGAGCATTGAAAACAAATCTCCACACTGCCATCCTGTACACAGTTTACAGTAATTCCCTCTATAACAAATGTAATGAGTGTTAGAGTAATGTAAGTGTAATATTTATACGAATTTATTATATATGTGTTTATCATTTTTACGATTCTTTTCGGCACAGAACATTTAACGTACCTTTTTCTAATTCGCCTTCAGTTTCAGACAGACAATGTCCCATTTCATCAGGATCGTCAAGTCCTGGTTTGTTTTTTGAGTTGCTCCAACGTTGTACAATTTCATGTGTCAACTCTGCCTTGTTTGCTATTCCACTTATTTCTAATACAATTTTCCCTGAAACACATCATTTTGTTATAAGACGAGATTGGATCCACACATTTCGTGTGTGGAAAATATTATTCACGGGAAATGTCGCAAAAGCAAATACATTGCACCTAAAAGAAACCTTCATTTGTATTTCTATATACCTGTATAATAAAACTTAAGCTTTTTGGTATCTACATTCAATTTGCCATCATAACATTGTACCGGACAACGCAATATTTCTGTTTAAAATTAAAACTTGCACGTTCTCATGCTTTGGTCTTTTCATATTAAAAACACAATTTCCACATGTCAGTAAATTGACTTACGATTTTCAATGTTTAAATATTGTCACGAGAATCTATAGAATATTTTGTTTATATATATTTAATAATAATACAATTTTCTCAGTGAAATAATGCTACACCCGAGCTGTCCAAATAATAATTCTATGTAATGCACGTATTTATTTATTTATTTTATGTAGCAACATTGAGAGACATTGAGTGTTGCCTTTTATATCGGTACAGCAACAACGAATATGTATTAGGTGTCCGCAAAATTGGATATTGTTATTGCTTTGGCAATGCTATGTCTAGAAGACAATAGTGTATTTACGTACGACAGAAAGATGCCCGTAACTCCATTTATCGAAAAATCTTAAACAGTCATTACACTGTAAGAACTATATGAACATCATATGAACAATATGTGTAAAGGAAAATCCCTCATTTTGGCACGTTCATTGTCGTGAATCTGTTTCTATAAGTTCATCACACATTATTGTCCATCTCTGGTGTAGTGTTTTTAAGTAAACTATTCAACCCGATGTTATATACCTTGAATATTGGCCGTGTCTTGGATAATTTGGTACAACTTTTCTACAGTTAGAAGAATTGTGTTTATTCCTGAAAGAAAACAACATGAGTAAATACATATTCTTTAACATAATCTTAAAACACTTGTAATTGTTTATTAAATTTAAATTTTTTACAATATTTTGTTGAAACTAAGCAATTTATCAAAATAATTTATGATCGTTGATTGCATATTTATGCTCTGTACACCACACCTAGCTATAATTTAGTTATTCCACTGTCGATTGACATTTTGAAAGAGGTCTATTGTCTGACTATATAGAGCTCAGTTGATGAATGATACGTGTTTCATGGATAGCACACTAAACGTGCTGACAAATGAAATTGGCAACGTTCGTACGATTTTCTTACATATTGTGTGTAAACATTATTGCTTCGTCAATGCTATAACCCCATCAATTGTTTACAAATGCGCATTAAAAATTACTCAAGCATGTGCACACTTCAAGCAGTTGCTTGAAAAAGAACATTTCGCGGTCATCTTTTTAATCATAAAAACCGGTAAACGGCTTAAATGTTTGATGGAATACTATGTTTTACTAGTAATATAGACACAATGGAGTTGTTATACTTAAAAAAGTCTTTATTAATTACATTGCAGATAATAATGTACACATATTAAATATCCAATTTAAATATGGAAGAATAAGGTATCAACATCGAGGCATAATATTTATAGAATCTTAAAAAGTATGCTCTTTTAAATTGACCAACATCAACACCTTATCCTTGTCAATGCGAAACAGTAAAAATGTGAAATTAGGCAAGGATGATTACGAAACGTGTGCTTATTATCTTAAAACATTAAACATCGCAACTAGCTTTTTCATGATAATCAATTGTTAGAGCATTACAATTATTAAGTTAAACTTGCAACTTTAATTTATTTACATCTAATACCATACTACGCGTATGGTAAACAATAGCATTGGAATCGGGCCATGTTCTTTCTTATATAAGGATGCATATACACTAAAACAAAATAACGTTATTCTTAATAAACAACACAAATTCATATTATATGGAAAACAGAAACTAACCTAATCTAGAATAAACAATAGTCAAACAAAATCTATGTTGTAGGGAAAACAGAAACTATTACCGAATCTAGAATAAACAATAGCATTATACTAGAAGAAGTACCCTTTAGACGGACAGACAGATAGAAAGACACAAAAAAGACATCCTTAATGCTTGATAAAATATAATAACTACTAGCTTATTTCACCTGGTCCAATTTCACTTATCATTCGGTAGTTTTGGGTCACAATTCGGCCAATACCCATCGTTATTGTTTCGATACCACGGATTATTTCTGTTTGCGTCACAAGTTCCTGAAAAAATCGAAACATCCTTACTTGATTCGAGTTGTTAATATAACATATGGTATTGTACATATATTCCATACACGTACAGCGGTACAACGTCGGTGTCACGTTATAATATAAGCGACACCGCTGGAGTGAGGTTGCCTAACCCAGAGGTTCGTAAATTTCATTTCATAAAATAAATGCTTTTTAATTTTTAAATATCTACATAATTATCAGTACACAGCAACATCGCGAGTGGTATAGGCAACTCTTAAGGCACAAACTATCCAGTTAAATCAAAAAACGATAGACGAAAATTCTATGAAAATGAAACGTTTGCACATCTTTTCTTATAAATGCCGTTATGTTTTACGATTTAAAGAGACTGGTAGCTTCAAGTATGTTTGGATATTTTTATTTATTTATTTTTTATTTATTTTTTCATGCAATAATTTAAGAAGACGCACAGTTAAATTGAAATAAGGTTTCGGTTTTCGGCGTCACAATCAATTTGAGGCAGTAACCTAAACTTACGAATATGGTTTTGTTTGCATCAATAATGTCACACTATTCTTTACTAACATCTAAGATCTGATCTAATTAAATAATGGCTACCCATTCATTTAGCAAACGCTTAGGGAGTTCGCTATCTGGATAATTCGAAATTTTGAAGAACGTGTGTTACGCATTCATTTGATGATATTTTGTTTAAATGGCCGAAATGAAGTCTTCATAAATTAAATATATGTTTAGGAAAACAAAGTATGGGACTCGCTCTAGAAAATAAACACTACACAATGTGTATACACATTTTACTTAGAGGATAGTGTTTATATTTTAAACGGTGTCCACAAAATCAAATAATTAAACAACGAATATGATTTTAGTGTACCGAAGATCTTCATGAATGTTATATTTAAGTTTATGTTTACGAGAGGCGCCCATATTATATTTTTACAAACTTAGAATACACATTTAGACAGAACCGATTGAAAAACCTTCGCAAATCGCTATTACCATATAATGTAGAATCATTATCTTTATGTTTCAACATTGCCATTCGTCATTTAAAAAAGGCGTCGAAAGATTAGTGATAAGGTGGAGGATGTAGCTGTTGGACTTTTGAAGACAATCTACGTATATGAGTATTCAATATGATTTGAAAGCAATTGGATATTCCATAAAAAAACATTCGCGATAATATTGGACATCAACGCCAAAATGTCAATGCTGGCCTTCCTAAGCCAGAGTTAACATATCGTCGAAATGTGGCCGCACCGGAAGTTTTCAGAAATCAGAAAAATCAATCGTTTGATCTTCAATGTCAATTCATCGAACCAACGTGAGATGGCGTCTATGTTAGGCATCTCTAAAGGAAATGTATATAACACTATCGCCAAAATAGTATAAGCTTAACGTAGAAAAAACTGCGAAGTTAATCAGCGTAATATGGCACAAATTAAGAAGAGGATGGCTAGATGATGGCAGTTATACATGAAGTTAAGAGGGGGGAGATGGAAACACTTTGTTACTTCTGGTAAGGCGATGTTCTATTTTGGTGGGTCGTTCCGGCGACACAAAGTTTGCTAAATGAGAAAAGGCAAAATAGTAAGCGACAAACTCACGTTTCTTATGCGGGACTGTTTTTCCAAGGGTTTTGAGGCATGGGCTGGTGTTTCTTAAAGAGGACAAATCGAGATTCGCTTTATAAAAAGAGAAACTGAATTTAATAGCAAGTTCAATATCAGTAAGGAATTGAATCCGTTTCTTCGATAGGACGTTTCAAAAATGTTTCTAGATGGTCGGTAGACAATGCTGTTCCATCAGGACTTTGTCTCAAATCAAACATCTAAACAGACCCCTCAGTGTCTTAAGAAGGAGACAGCGAACTTGATTGACCGTGACGAATGGATGCAAAAGTCTCCGATTGCTGCTCGAATAGACTTTGGTATATGGGGAATCCTTAAACGCCGTCTACAGAAACGTAAGGCTTACTCTGTTATAGGTCTTAAAACAGCTCTTAAGGACAAGTGGAGAAAACTGGCCACAAAAAATATTAACAAGACTCTTGGATCGTGTCCAAAAAAGTGTACGCTTATTTACGGCTGTCATGGATCGCATGTTTAACACTTACTTCAATAAATATACAGTTGAAAGATTAATTTTGTTCAAATATAATCTGGGCGCTTCTCGTTTTAGACAAACCCACACATTGAAACGTTTCGATTGACACATACAACTCTATTCTCAATGAGAACATCATTCAATCTTGATTTGATAATTTTCACTTCTATAAGGCCTTTATTAAATGTATAAAAATGTATACTAAATAATGATATTTAGTATGATTTAGATAATATTTAATATGACTTACTATGATATTTGGCATTCGAGCGCAAACAATCTTAAAAGTAACAAACATTGTCTTTAAATCGTCAAAAAATACCTAATTAATGACAAAACACGAAAGAAACATTTTGTCTACATGACATAAGCATTTTCATAGTAAAACATACGAACTTCTGTATAAGGAAAAAAAATGTCAGTTGCATTATGTACATTGAACCGTGAGGTGTAGGTCTATCCGATTAACAAAATGTATTCTTGACTTGTCAAATATACTGAAACGACCTATATAAAACTCACCCGGTGAAGCTTTTCCAATCGCGGTGTATGTTGAACGATTGCAGACGTGATATTTTTCAAATCATTTGAATGTTGAAGCAAAACCTCCGCGCTCTTGTTATATTCCTCTTTTATGCTCTGCATGTGACGCTTAATTGTCTTCATATTTTTCTTAATGTATTTCATATGATCGTCCTGTAAAACTGCGAGACGGGCCACTTGACGCTTTATTTCTTTTGCATCCTTAGCTGAATTCGTGTTTTCTTCCTGTAGAGTCTTAGACCTCTCAATTAACGCATTTAATGCATCTTTCCGTGCTATCATTTCTTGATTCGTATCTATTTCAATGTTGATGTCTGTCTCCAACTGAAATATGTGTTAGTATTTATGTGCTACTTTACGACGTATTAAATTCCCTCCATTTAAATACAGGTATTTATGAACACTAACCACAAAGTATTTCACACGGCAGAACTGCAAGCAAATAACAATATAAACAGATTGTCCATACTAACGAGCGTTTAAAAAAACATGCCAGCTTTATGACAAGCTAATTATTATAATAAGGGATTGGACCGAATATTCGAATCCAAAATTCATATTCGAATGTTCGATTATTTTTTTTTATGCAAATAAATTAAAAACAAACGTTTATTTGGTTGTTCAGTGCAGACTTTTTGAGAGCATCCGTCTTTGTTTGCATAACAGCTGCCATCAATAAACGAGATGATAATTGGTATACTGGAGGGTAACATGTGAGGGGCAGTGTCTTTATTGATTTTATCTGGCAGTTTGCACGGGTGTTAATACACCGCGTTTAATATATAGTCGAAGAAAATTGACGTGTTATTCACAGTTCGGCGTCTAGCAATTAAGGCAGCCCGACTTTCGTAACCTTCAAATGACCAATCAATTTTAGTGTTATATACATACATCTACTCAGAATGTAGTTGCTCAAATATTAACCAATTTCAATTGTTTTGTAATAATAATAAATTAATATACGGTCGAGAGCGTTCATTCAAACTCGCCATATTTTCAAGATACGTCTACAATTTATATTCTAACAACTATTCAGTTAAAAAAAATCATAATGCCTCCCTGTCGTGTTTGGAATTATTTTACGCGTTTTATAGCGATAAACTGCTTTTGTGTGTGCAGTGTGCATAATAATGTACATAATAATTACGAAACTTGAATACTATTTCATATACGCATGTTGTCTATTTGTTGTTCCAGTATGTTTTTTGCTACGTTTTCTTTGTGTAAATAAAAACAGCTTTTACACTAAGTTTTTTGTTTGTATTTATTTTAAAGTACAAATGAGGAATATAATTGATATATTAGCAAAGTTCTATCAAAGTTTTGACATCGTCGTGGTTCTGGAATCCGTACTAACAAAAAATGCGAAAACAAAAGAACAAATATTATCTAAGGGAAGTAACCCAAAATGATATTGAAATAAATCAGAATTACGGTAATATGTTTACCGGCAACATGTGAAATAAATAAATGTTATGAAAGTAAAATGTATTAAGCGAATATAAAGAGAACCATAATCATGTATCGATCTCAAAAATGATAACTCCAACTCCTTTTACAAAGATGCATATACCAAACGATTAAAAGTGGTATGTGCGGCAATGAGGAACAGTACTTTACTCCGGACGGGCGTAAGTTCGGATATTTTCATCTTATGTCTAAAATCGAATATTCGAATATATTCGAATAAGGGCAAACGAATATTCGAATATCATTTTATTATTCGAATCCTATCCCTAATTAATTTATAATACGCAATCGTTTCACATCATTGAGCAATGAACTTAAATATGATTGTATTGCGCACTATTGAATAACATCAATGAATGCATTTCCAAGTTAGTTCTTCATAAAAAAAGTGGTTGAGTGATTGCCCTTTGTTTACTTCAATATAATTCGTTTTGTGTGTAAATAAGAATTCTGGCAATATTGAAGATAAAAAGATAAAACGATGCAGATATTTATAAATGGCTTTTAGAGGAATTGCAAAGTAAAAATATCATGACTGCTTTTTATTGCTTTTTTGTATTTTGTATGCACTCATGAAGTCCGTTACAATAGAGGATATACAAATTCAACTCAATAGATCTTCCGGGAATATTATGTCTAAGTGTAAAGTACACATACTTTAACTTTCTGTTCAGTGATTTTGGAGTTATTGTCATTTGTATATGTGTTGTGCAGTGTCTTCTCAGATGGCGTCATTTAATTATGCATACCATAACTGAATGTAGTATAAATACGAGTTAGATTAAACTGAACACATAATACACAAAATAAAAGTAGTAGTAGTAATATTAATAATCATAATAANTAGTGGCCAGGACGGACGGACAGACGGACGGACAACCGGACGGCGGAAATCACCACAATATCCCCACCTTTTTTTCAAAAAGTGTGGGGATAATAATTATAATAGTAACATTTTATTGATAAAGTGTATGTCATGTGTTTCTTTCCATTGTCCATACATAGAAAGGCGTTGACAATATAAGTTGACGCTGATTGGTCGATATTTATATTGGACCCAATCGGCGTCGGCTTATATAGTCAACGCCCTTGTATATAGGTCAAACCGTTTTCAGATGCGAAATTGAATTTTGCATCAAAAAACGGATTGACCTACTTGTCTTTTTAATTAAGCAATATCGGCCAATCGGAGCCATGCTTTAAAACTACTATCAACCAATGGTAAAAGTGCTTATTCCGCGAAGTCAGGCTATCTTAGATTTTATCATCGTCGAGTTCTTTCTCTTCTTTGCGTTTATAACGCTTTTTCTCACAGTATATAATCATGCAAAGATATTTTTAAACAATTTAGCTTTTTATTAAAGCACCGCACCCACTCTGCAAAGTCCCTATGTTTATATGGTTAAGCCAAGTACAATCGGGCTGACCACTGCCTTTTTACAGCAGAGTTTTTATCATAAATATACAGTGCTCCAGCCAGCTTTTCGAAATAGAGGGGAGCTTCCCCAAAAAGGGCACATTTCACGCGTAATTTTTGAAAATAGGGCATTTGGTTATAAATATACTTAAGTATATACTTTGGTTATACTATATACTTATGAATTGTAAACATAAGTGCATTTGATGATTTCACCAATTGAATGCTGTTCCTCATTTTGTGTAATGAAATTATAATAAATATATTACTATCTACATTGGCGCTAAGGAAAACAACTTAGTAGCCAATTTCATAACCAACTTGGGCTAGCATACGACTACACGCATTAGAGATATGTAGATATCATATTTCTTTCCGGTGTGTGTGTGTGTGTGGGTGTGGGGGGGGGATTTTGAATTTGTTTTTTTATCACCTATCATCATTGAACTGCATGTTAATCTTTAAGGTTCCAGTTTCAGCATCAGTGGCCTTGTAGAAGAAACCAAGAAAACATGAAATAAATTCAGGGGTTTCACTGGGTCAAAAAATGNTTTTTTACTCAACAAAATTTTAAGTCATGCGTATTTTATTTTTTTGCATGCGTATTTTACGCAAATACGCATCTTATCTGGACCTCTGAATTTATGGTAATAAAATATCCGCATATCATTCGTGGACATACATTTCTGTTGTTCAAAATATAAATAAAACTTATCATTTGTCTCCTTTTTTAAAAGTCAGGGACACACTATTGGGGGAAAAAATACTTGGAGGTCGTTATGCAATAACCGTAACATCACTTTTGTGTATCACCTTTATGCCTCTTTTACGCATATGCTCATTATCAAATAACAATATATACAACATTCTAAATAAATATACTTACTAAGGAAACAAAATTATTACCAACAACCAACCCACCCACCCAAATCTAAACCCACCCAAATCCACCCACCCTCCCAAAAACACCCACCCAACCAAACCCACCCAAAAACCCAAACCCACCCTCCCAATCAAACCCCAAAACCCACTCATCTACCCGAATCCAACCCACTCGTCCTCCCACCTACTCACCCTCCCACCAACCCACTCACCCACCTACCTACCATCCTACCTAACTACCTACCTTCCTACATAGGAATTTCAATGCATACTGTTGCACAATGTAAGGTAGTTTATTATTAAAGTTATATATAATACATATAAGATATAAAAGACGAAAGTAATACAGAAACTTGAATACATACCTTCGTCAGCATATCCAAACACGTTTGGATGTCTGGTAGTTTGTTGAACACCGATATTCGCAGCGCATCGCGCATGTGGGCAATATATTCTTTCAATTTATCGTCAGAAATGTCCATCTCACCGGAATGAAATATCTCGTTCCGATCATTACGAACCTGTTAAATTATAATACAAGTTTCAGATTAACAAAACAAATATTAAAAGATTGCATTTTAAAACAAAAGTATTTTTGTATCGACTTTTGTTTTTACCAATTAGGTAGTCGCGTGACCATCCCCAACCAACTGGTCCTCATGTAGCGGATATGGGGAAAATATGGGTGTTAGCCGTGAGGAAACCCAGGTATTTCTGGACAAATAAATAGCTCCAGATGAACTGACTGTGTTTGTTCCAAAATGTGTGAAGGTGGGAATAAAATGTTGACTATATGAACCCAGGTCATATTGCCATAAATATCACGACAGAAACACCAAGCAATCTACAGGCTCGCTATAACACCTAGCCCAAGGGTATCGATCTATGGAAACACTCTTTCCCTATGCTCAAGGCAGAGGTCCGTTTACCATGTCCTTAGGGTGATATTTAGTAAAAACTTATAGAAACCCCAATAACTGAAGAAAAAGACGGAGGTACCAGGTTGAACAACGGAAAATGGTGCACAGTTAATGCAGGCACACATGACGTTTATAGTTCAAGACAACGATAATGATGCATGTCCCATCACTCAGGTCCGATGTCGGCCGCTGTGTCTCAGTGATGGACTGCATTGTCAGCTAGAGGATAGTCTGCATGTACACAGCATCAATATGTGCTACATGCATAAAACAATCCTACAAGAGGGACGCCCTCCAGGACAAGAGCGAACCAAGTGGGGCAGGCAGAGTACATCGACACCAATATAATACCAATAATACAACACTAGAGCTGAATAATGACTTAACGAAAAGATACCATTATCAGACACCAGTCAGGTTCGAGTCATTGTTTCCCCATCGCTAAAGATTTACAATGACAGTCCCAGAGTTGGGACATGACGCCGTGGACAAGAGGGGATAACAGATAGAAGCTAGGCAAGACGAGAATCACCTTATAAACGTCAACGGCTCAAGTGACCAATTAAGATTCTACTCCCGCCGCTGTCATTTTAACATCACTCTAGATCTGACCCTGTGCGCACAAGGCAAGACCGCATACCGCATAGAAATATCACTTGAATTGTCGGGCCGGATTACGGAAGAAGTGACCATCGTCCAGTGCTACTCACTATCTGTGGCAGCAACACCCCCCCCCAAGATGAAATTTACAGAAAGAAATATGTGGTACCTATAGACACACAAACTGGTACAAGAACTAACAAAAGGAAGACACATCCACATCTTAGTAGTGACTTCCCTTCCACACACGCATCATCAATGCTTTAAACGTAAATGAAACAAGAGGGGTCGGAAATAACTTCTCTCGAAACTGAACGCAAGAAATTCAGAATGCGCGCGAAAACCTTACCAAATAGTCCTTCAGCCAAGTACCCAAAATTGAGGTGGG
>VMBQ01001564.1:0-16245 GCA_007657795.1 Dreissena rostriformis
TTTGTATACATTACTTCTATTCTTAATCCTTAAATGGTGTTTTCCAGACCAGCGTAAAAACCAGAGATAAAACTTCACCCAATGTAAAATAACTCTGGAAAACTGTATCCGAAAACAACCAATATTAACATGTCACTGTGGACATTGTGTTACTCAAACATAACTGGTCATTTTAACCAATCTATTAATGCGGTTCGAATTTTGAAAATTGAAAGTTAACTGATCGAAGTCAAGCGTAGAACTGACTAAACAATGAGCACCCCGTGCACATTCCCGCCTTTGTCCGCCTGAGTGATTATCACTCACGTGACAACCATATGCATGAACAAACCGCACATAAACCAGTTTTGTGCGGTGCGTTATGCTTAGACATACGTTCTGAGCTGTACTCCGTAACGCACAGAACTGAAAAAATATCGACACGTCGTATGGGACGAGACAAGATAATGTATGTCTCAATGTTTTGGAAAATCGACCGTTTACGATAGGTTTGCAGGCGCTTGTTCTTGCGTTAATATACCTCCTCAACCATCCTAACTTGGATGACCCCTTGTCTCCATATTTCGAAGCATTTGGAAATGAATTCGCTTGAAACGTTACAAGATACATGACAGGCGACGATGTCGAAGGGGTCGACTTTGATAAGAATTTCTATGTTGCCGCGGGAATAACTGTTTATGTAACTCCACCTCGAAATGATGAAAATTATCATAAAGCAGTGGATAAGAGTGATAATGGAGTTGATGACTCTATCGAATTGAATGCGGATGACGCATTAGTAAACGGAAATGGAATCAGACTGGTTACAATAGGCGAAGAAACGATGCTTGTAAACGTAATGTCACGTCACGAAATTGATGAACGGGGTAAAGTTAATGAAGCTGTTGACTCTGCTTATGCTAATATTGAATTATTCACTAGCAAACTTGAAGAAGTCGGATCAGATATTAGATGCGTTGATACATTTGTTCCTGACGACATAAGGAATGAAAACGGCAACCTTATTCCACGTTATGATCCCGTGGATGGATTCATAACCGAACCAGTTCCTAGCCATTTGCCTAGAAAATCTATATTTACAAAATACTGCCGTAAATACATGGGTCTTGTATTGTTTGCAACCGAGAGAATAATACAAACATGTCAACCGTTTTGGATATAAAATGAACACACATTTTACCTGAGTGATTGAGTAAGTGCAATACAAAATAAAACGATTTATTTTGCATTAAATTATTAACATGTCCGTATGTATTTCCAGTGATTGTTTTATATTAATTAATAACATTTGTTATTTGGTTATCGTAAAAATAAAGTGTCTCATTGTAAATGAATGTACCGGTATTTACAAGTCCGTGTGTTTTGCAAAAAAAGATTGTCTTTCGAGATTAAAAGAAATGTGTTAAAAATTTGCATTGTTAGCTCACCTGAGCATAGCGTTCTCGTGATGAGCTTTTGTGATCGCCTTTTCTCCAAGGGGTTGAATCATTGTTATGTGCGTACAATGTCGCAATGCAGCTTCCGTTGTGGTGGCAATTAAAAAAAAACATGATGCAAACGGTGAGTACGATTCTAGTTTTTTACGTTTCCCGAAGACATACAGACCTTAATTTAAAAATCGGGGAATGCTATTCGATACGAACATTAATATTGTCTACTATTCTGGCAAAATTCTTGAGAATAATCCAATATCCTAACTTCAAGGACTTTACAAAGGTTGGTTCATGTGATGTTGACAATGAACAAGTCGCATATTTTTACGATATTATTATATTTTTGTACAGAAAATCCCATTTTATATTCGTTATTTTAATAACTATGCTCGGCTACAAAAAATATCGTAACCTGTGCTGAAAAGAAGGCGTTGTACCCGTTGTTTATGAAAATGTTGTGGTCGCGCGCACATGTTGTGGTCGCAATTTATTGTTGTGGTGCTGATGTGAAGTAAAACAGAAGACGTTCCACACGTTATACCATTAAAGGCCACGGCCATGACTCAATATCTTCAAAAAAAATCTTTGCAGTTAAAACTCAGTTGTGACAGATGTTTCAATTGAAACAAGTGTTTGTACTTAAATACTTATAAGCAACAGACACGATTCGAGGTGTTTGGAGCAGTAAGTATTATTATTATTAATTGACCTTTTAATCGCTTTTGTTATAAATCACATGACAATAGACAACAAATAATGATACGTGACGTGTATTGTCCTAACTATTTATATAGAATGGATCTCTGGTATCAAAGTATGTATTATATTTAATTGTCTTTTGAGTTCAAGTCTTACTTGCATACTTTTACTACTAATTTCTTACACCGTCACATTTGGGGTAATACAATTGTGTATGATTTATTGAGAAATCTACCATAACACAAGGACGACATCGATCTTCCGAGATTATATAAGAATGGTGATTTTAACTATGACACTTTGGTGATGATGATTATGGTGATAATGATGACGATGCCACTGCTGCTGATGCTAACGATAATGACAGTGATGATGTTGATGTTGATGATTATAATTTATTAGATGTTATTGTATGGGCGATGAAAAAGACGATGATTATATTGTAATGAAAAATATGCTAAAATGAAAGCACATAGGTTGTTAATGGTTTACACGTTAATTATTATCTCATTGATGATGATGTCAAAACGTACAACATTGCTACCGGATACGGTTTCATAGCGTCACTAGATATGGTAGCAGACAGCCTCTAAGTCAATATTAAATCACCGAATACCGCAGTTTGTTCGCTCCGAATAATTAGTTGGAAATGCGTCAGCCCGTACTACGCAAATAAGCAAACAAGCGCACAATGTAACAAAGACCTTTGTTTTAATCATCGCCTAATGTGTATTTCTCAGTCTCGTAAACGGAAATCCGTTCGGCGAAACCGGATGGCCCATACTGCTGACTAGATTGTCAACAAGGATCAATGTACAATAGACTAAGTCCTGAATTCAGGGAGTATTTGGAAAACAATCGAGCTCTTCAGCGTAGGTTAGTGGTTTAATTGTTTCGTTTCCGCAAACTGATGGTCCGGGACTTTTCATCTTATTCTGAGTGCGCTCATACTGAGGGTTATGATTATCCTCCGATGTGTAAGGAAGGGTAAAACAAAATTATGTGAATAGTCGAATATATAGCGAAGTATTGGATCATTGATTGGTGATTGCTACGGCTACGCCTATTTCATTGTTTTTACTTTTCAAATTGCTATATTTACCGGTATATTGCGGGCTATAAAAGTATTTTATCTTCTGTTTTACTTCACATCAGCACCACAACAATAAATTGCGACCACAACATGTGCGCGCGACTACAACATGTTCAAAACAACGGGTACAGCGCCTTCTTTTCAGCAGAGGTCACGATTTTTTTTGTAGCCGAGCATAGTTATTAAAATAACGAATATAAAATGGGATTTTCTGTACAAAAATATAATAATATCGTAAAAATATGCGACTTGTTCTTTGTCAACATCACATGAACCAACCTTTGTAAAGTCCTTGAGGTTAGGATAACGGATTTTTCTTAAGAATTTTGCCAGAATAGTAAACAATATTAATATTCGTATCGAATAGCATTCCTCGATTTTTAAATTAAGGTCTGTATGTCTTCGGGAAACGTAAAAAACTAAATCGTTCTTACCGTTTGCATCCATTTATTGAAATTGCCACCACAACGGAAGCTGCATTGCGACATTTTACGCACATAACACGAGCGTTATGGTCGCAATGATTCCACCCCGTGTANATGTTTTGGAAAATCGACCGTTTACGATAGGTTTGCAGGCGCTTGTTCTTGCGTTAATATACCTCCTCAACCATCCTAACTTGGATGACCCCTTGTCTCCATATTTCGAAGCATTTGGAAATGAATTCGCTTGAAACGTTACAAGATACATGACAGGCGACGATGTCGAAGGGGTCGACTTTGATAAGAATTTCTATGTGGACGCGGGAATAACTGTTTATGTAACTCCACCTCGAAATGATGAAAATTATCATAAAGCAGTGGATAAGAGTGATAATGGAGTTGATGACTCTATCGAATTGAATGCGGATGACGCATTAGTAAACGGAAATGGAATCAGACTGGTTACAATAGGCGAAGAAACGATGCTTGTAAACGTAATGTCACGTCACGAAATTGATGAACGGGGTAAAGTTTATGAAGCTGTTGACTCTGCTTATGCTAATATTGAATTATTCACTAGCAAACTTGAAGAAGTCGGTACACATATTAGATGCGTTGATACATTTGTTCCTGACGACATAAGGAATGAAAACGGCAATAGTATTCCACGTAATGATCCCGTGGATGGATTCATAACGGAACCAGTTCCTAGCCATTTGCCTAGAAATACTATATTAACAAATTACTGCCGTAAATACATGGGTCTTGTATTGTTTGCAACCGAGAGAATTATACAAACATGTCAACCGTTTTGGATATAAAATGAACACACATTTTACCTGAGTGATTGAGTTAGTGCAATACAAAATATAACGATTTATTTTGCATTAAATTATTAACATGTCCGTATGTATTTCCAGTGATTGTTTTATATTAATTAATAACATTTGTTATTTGGTAATCGTAAAAATAAAGTGTCTCATTGTAAATGAATGTACCGGTATTTACATGTCCGTGTTTTGCAAAAAAAGATTGTCTTTCGAGATTAAAAGAAATGTGTTAGAAATTTGCATTGTTAGCTCACCTGAGCATAGCGTTCTCGTGGTGAGCTTTTGTGATCGCCTTTTCTCCGTCGTCAACATAAGCCCCTTGTAAACACACTAGATACCACACGTTAGCCCAATCATCATAAAACGTGTACAGAACACTTGTCGTTATGATATCTGGGCTGAAATCGAAACCGAATTTTTTATGGTCCACAGCAAGGTCACTATATCAAATTAAAAAAAAAAAAAAAAAAAAAAAAANCTGGAAAAATGAAGATGCTACATTTATTGCCCAATCGTTATGAAACTTGGTCAGAACATTTGTCCTGGTGATATATCAAATTTAAAATAGTTCAAACTAAAAGACTATTAACACTCTACTCTTGAGATCAGATTTATTGCTCAATCTTCAGGAAACAAGGTAATAACATTTGTCTCCATGAATTCTCGTCTTAGTTAGACACTGGGTCACGTGGAGTAAGAAACTGGGTAACTGGGTACAATCAAAGTGAGAGCTTGTAAACACTCTAGAGGCCACATTTTGTTTCCAAATCTTCGTGAAACTTGGTCAGAACATTTGTTTTGGTGATGATCGACCGAGTTTGATATTGGGTTACTTGGTGTCAAAACCTTGATCACTATGTCGTCTAAAAAAAGGCGTATGAACACTCGAGAGACCACATGTTATACACATTGAATCGTCATGAAACTTGATCAGAGTATTTGTCCTTATCATATCTCGGCGGAGTTTGAAACTGGGCCACGTGGTATAAAATACAGGGTCACCGTGTCACATAGAAAAACGCTGAACATTCTATATGCCATACGAGTTAGAGTGCTCCCCTAAAAAATGAAAGTTTCAGGAAAGTGTTCTCCAACCCTCCATTACATATTTCTTGTTGGAGAGAAACTGTAAAAACAAATTGGCTGAACATATTTAGGACCTGCTCAACGCTTTCAAAGATTTTGATATACATAGAAGTATGCAGGTTGTAGATATTCCTGGTGGCTTACCTGGCTATAGCGACGCTTTTAATGAAAATTAATTATGTTTGAAATACAACTAGTGTGATTTAAAATAATTGCCTTAATATAAAATCTAGCTAACGACAACGCATGTGTTGGTAGGTGAAGCATCGTTAAAAACTCTCAGTTTCCCCAGGGCTATGCTAAAACAAATGTCAATCCCACTTTAAAATATACTAGTACGGCAAGCAAACAAACTTCGTTGGAAATCATAGCCCGATCACATTGCGTTAGTATAATGAATTCAAATTAATTAAAAAAAGGTCACGGTACAAAACTTAATAGCTGTCCCGATGAGCTCATTTGGGAGAACACTTTTCACCACACGGCGACATCAACTTAACTAGTAAGTCCTATATACTTTGATCCGCACATGTTGAATTTCTTACTGACCCATTCCCCAAAAAAGTATGAAGGCTGCAAATCGAACGACAGATAAATGAATATTCCAAAACTGCGCATATGCATACACACAGTCAGTAGTGCTATTCAAAACATGTATGTGCAACTAGGACACATAGATCTACAGCAACAACGCCCGACGATGCCTGCAAATGCACATCTGTTTTACTCACAAAACATGTACACATGGCTACCTCAGAGTGAAACCATATTTGGTGTATACGAGCATGCCCATATGGGCTAGCCAATAGTAAACCCATATTGGGACTTATACGGGCAAGCTCAATTGGGTATATCATGTATGGTACAAATGGGATCCACACTAGCAACATTTCGGTCAAACAATATCCCAGAACTGGTGTGCGAAATGTATTAGAAATACGAAGCTTTCGTCAGCGCTAGCTCGGAAGAAAACAAACGTATTATTATTTTTTTTGCATGTTTATGCCACATTTTTATTCATTACGTTAATATATCACAACATAAATAGCCATATACAACTATAAACAAATTGTGTGTGAAGAGCAGTTGGAAACATGTTTAACTTGATAGCATCCAGTTCGGTATTACATTTGTAATTGATGACGATGTACACGATGTCAATGTTGTATTTTTTGTCGCTTTGTGACGCAATATTGGGATATGTAGCAAGGAGGAGATAGATATGTAATACGCTGCGTAAATATTAAATGTTTTTGCTTGTAGTTGTGTGTTATATATTACCGGTATGTACCACTAAGGAATCGGCACAATAGGAAGGACAATGAAGCTGTGGGACAACGAGCTCAAGACGGTAAGAGGCAGGCATATGTCAAAAGCATAGCGAAATGGAGCCATAATCCTAGTCTCAACCACCATATGCCTCAACTCTTGCTATTAAATAAAGGTGGAAGTCTTGAAATATGTTTTAACTTTTAAGTAATATGACGGATAGCTCACATTGGATGTCAATTTGTAGCTCATACGGGATTCACATGCAACCCATGAAAGTCTCAGATGCAGCCCCATAAGGATCATTATAGGACCCGCATGGATCCCATGTGGTTCCTGATTACAAAACCCATATGGGTTGCTCAGATGGTACTTTTTTTTACATATACTGCTTGCTGGGTAAGTATTGATTTCCGATGTAAGTGCATATGTATAACATATAGAACGCTTGCAGATATTCTATTCCATAGTCACAATTATAGGTAATTTCCTACGCAAGTATGTTTACCAAAAGCCTTATGTTTCCACTAAACTGATTGATCACACACCTGCTCCCAGCCTACTGTTCTTTGTCTTTCGACCCTAAATTAAAGTGTTTTGTATTGCACCATAAGTATGTTTTTAATGTTTTTTTTAATGGTTTCAGTTTCTTGTCAGATATTTGGTTTCTTTCGTAGGGGATGCTTAAAATCATTGTACAGGCAGTGTAACATACATAAACTTTGTTATTTCAAAATATGGTGCGAACAATGGAAAGGTACCGAATAAAAGCGATGCCATTTGGTAATTTTTTACATTTGATGAAAGAGTTACTAGACTGAGTGACATATAAGTGCAATTCAAAAACATTCTTTATGACAACTTCATTTGAAGCTGTTCGTGTATTTTTTATGAGACGGAAAAATACACGAACAAAGTTGACCCCAGTAAATGAATATAATCATCCCACTTAATTTATTTACAAAACAAAAACAAAAACAAAGACAAGAACAAAAAATTCAGCATGTATGTTTCAATCGAGAAACTCAACCGACCCGAATGAATGCTACTGTCAATTTTATATATTGACGTGTCTCTCACTCATTGTTTTAGTATGACCGCGGTTCATCATAGAATTTGTCACTTAGTAACTCATCAATAAACGTCTTGTCGTCGGCGTTGTCGGCGTTGTCATCGTCGGACCAACGGTCGTTTGCACTCGGTACCACCCGAAGGATGTCGTCGTTTGCTCTTTTAGCCCTTAGAGTATCAGAGTCGTCGGCGTCTGTTTTACCAGCTTTTCTATCTGGAAATAGTATTAAGTTTGAATATAAATGTTAGTTGGTTGTAAAAAGAGAATAATTTGAAACATACATGTTATACGTAATGGTTTGATTACAACTATGTAAATACAAACCCTACAAGTATGTGTTCATGGCCTGCAATGTATGTAACATGAATGAATGTATTACTATATGGTGAAACTAAAATTTCTGCTCACTGAAACATGGGATTATCGCTCAAATTTACAGATTACGCTTTTATGGCGATAAGACGGAAGTTCAAAGAAACGTTAATGACGTAGCGTTGATGAAACATATTAAAGAACAACATCATTATCAAAAACGCACTTAAACATGATATGAAATAAGCAACTCACCCTTGTTTACAAATGGATCAGTTGTTGTTTCTGTATACATTTAACATTTGTGTGCACTCATTTTTCAAATGTTTCACTTCACTCATAAACAGCAATGTTTGTGGCGTCATACTCGCCTTTTCTGTTGGACAATCCGCGTTCTCTCAATCGTTCCCTCAACCGTTCGCCCATGGTGCCTTGTTCGGAAAGGTCCACGACCAACATCTCTGTATCCGAGTCATTCTGTGGTAAAAAAAACAAAACGCAGTTAGAATGACAATGTGTACGCGTGTGTATATTTATCTTTGGATGTGTGTTTTCAAGTGGTTGACGTTCGGCTGCAATGTGGCTATCCAGTCATTACGCCTACTCAAACATAATCAATCTCTCGTTTTGTGTCGCAGATTCGAAACAAGTAACGCTATTGTCAGTACTGTCCGATGCTTTTGCATTTGTTAAATATGAGACGCGTTCTGAGAAAAGGGGGATTTAATGCATGCGCGTACAGTGTCGTCCCTGATAAGCCTGTGCAGTCCGCAGGCTTATCAGGGACGACAATTTCCGCGTCTATTTTATATTTCGCTTAAATGACGACTCTTCTTGACGATAATCCAGTTCAGGCGGAAAGTGTCGTCCCTGATAAGCCTGTGCATTTTAACAATACGAACGTATTCGTATGCGTGATTTTAACTGCATTCTTGTCAGTTTGCAAGGTACATGAAAAAGCAGATGAAACTCTTTTAAACTCTGCAGAAAAACAGTTTTTTTTAAAGACGATGCTACACGTTATATCAACGAATACTGTTATTTTAGATTCTAATGTTTTCAACCTGGCTCGTTGTATTTGTCCTTGGAAGAAACGGTATCGCGTTTAAAGAGGCAAAGTCGCGACAAGTTTATCAATCACCAAAGAGAAGCAATACTCATCGCAACGGACGCAGCCATTATTTTTAGAACACTACGTTTATAGAGTGACTATTTTAAGTGTAACATATGAGCCACGCTCTGTAAAAAGGGGGGGGGGTAATGCATGTGCGTATAGTGTCGTCCTAGATAAGCCTGTGCCGTCCGCCTAACCTGGATTTTCGACAAATAGAGTCTTCCTTTAGACGAAAAATACAAAAAAGCGGAAAGTTTCGTCCCTGATTATCAGGATTAGCCTGCGGACTGCACAGGCTAATCTGAGACGACACTTAACGCACATGAATTTAACCCCCTTTTCTCAGAGCGCGTCTCATATCTATTTATGGTTCAGTATGAACATTTCTAAAACGACATAAACTTGCCAATATGTGCTAGCGAATATTCGACTCATAAGGGTCCCATATGGATCTCATATGGAATTGTCTATATTGGCTATTCCATAGTTAACCCATATGGGATTAATATGGCTATTCCCTTAAACTTCCCAAAATATAGTCCATATTGAAGCACTGTTAGTAAAAATGTATTGAATTGAATATATGTTGAATAAACATATTGTGTTTGCGCTCGCTGGTGTGTCCTTTCTAAACAGTTTTTACTGGGTATTTTATCATATATGTTTATTTAACATGTATGGCGTATGATGTATGGTCCATATGGGACCCACATGGGTCCCAATTTGGTCTTACAATATCCAAGACCAGGATCGCAAAATTAAATTAGAATAACGAAACTTCCAGTAACACCAAAAAAGGAAGACAATCGAAGGTGTTTTTTTTTTGCATTGTGTACATATATTTAACATATGTTTTAAACATTACTTTGATATCTCACAATGTATCGATCTGCCTAATTGAAACATGTATGCGTAATGTGTTTATTACACCTGATAACACGTTTTATTTGATAGTATACAGTTCAGTGTTACATTTGTACTGTTCACAAGTATATGCACTGTCAATGTGTTTTATTTGTGTCAATTCGTAACACTTTGTTAGAATATGCTGCTAGGACGAGGTACACACGTAATTCACTGAGTAAATGTACTCGCCTGTAGCTTTGTTTCTAGATTATGTACAAAAAATGGCTAACAAGGAATGACATAGAAGTTCAANAAAAAAAAAAAAAAAAAAAAAAAAAAAAAAATCCCTACCTACCGACCCTGTTATTTTCTCCAAGGAGACCGGAAACGGACCTTTTTTTTGGCCTAAGTAATCATGGTAATATGCCTGTAGCTCAAACTATATAATCGTATATTGTAGATTCGTCTTTGTTGTTTTTGATGTTATAACTATAACATTGTTAAATATATTCTTAATGCTGTAACCAATTGTCCTAGACCTTTTCATGTATTCATACCTTATTTAACAACTTATACAATTTAATAATGGTCACATTTCACGTCTTTATATATGTTACTTTGTTACTATAGCATGTATTCTCATGGACTGTATGTCTATTGTATCTTGAATAAACCTAAACCATATAGTGGCAGCCCATATGGTACAACATTGTGCCCGGTTGCAAAACCCATATGGGACCCATATCGGTTGTCCATATATCTGGCTTTCTAGGAATACACTGTATACTATACACATGAATACCGTAAGGTACGTACGCCTTTGGGTCGCCTGCCAGGTCTGAAGCTTATATTTGCTACAGGAAGCTGTCGCCCTGATGAAACGTATTTGCCCACATCCATGCGATCATTCAAGGCTGTCTTGCGTGATGTAACTGTAATACATACGGTTAAAAACGCTCTTTTTTTTAAAAACGCACACTTTAATATGTAAATGTAACGCTCGTTACTGTAGACAAATAAATGCCGCTTCCGAAGCTACTACCGCTTAAGAATCGCGTCTTGAGAAAATTGTTCTTATGCTATATGCGGCCAGCGTAGCTCCAGACCAGCCTGAACAGTTTGGTCGGGAGCCACCTTGTCCGTTAATGAGCTACGAAACCTTACTTCAATTTACAGCGGGCAGTTCAGCTCCTAACACAACTGCACGATTGCACAGTCTGGTCTGGAGCTACGCTGGTCGCAAATAGTGTAAAGACCCATTTCGCGGCTCTTATGATACCACGGCTGCTTCTAATAATTGTCGTTGCGATGCTCTAATTGTATTTTTAAACGATTATTACTACATGCGGTACCACAATAAGCTGTTTGTTTTTATAAACTTGCCGTTTGTAGACTACTACTATCTCAACTGTTCTAATAACATCTAAAACTTTGAAATATACTAACACCTGTACAGCACTGCAGTATGTAGGGAAGAAATCGCCTATAAATTCCGGACTTTATCTATACCAGCGAGATTTAACATAAAAAGAACACGCGCCTGTGGGCATTATTAAATTCCAGAATCACATCCTACTTATGATTTATCTAAAAAAAAGGTAAATCCCATTCTATGGACATAACACATTTAATTCTGTTATTCTGCTGGTTTGCCGCGTTTTCGATATCAGGAGTCTCTAGAATCTTACCATTGTTGTTCAATTGAACCTTGTCAGGTTGGGGCTCACACGCCTTCGCCAATCTGTGTCCCATATATAGTATATAGGCTTTTGCTATTTATGCCTTTACAGATTTATTTTCCAATTTAAACCATGGTAAATACAAATCATGTTTTACATTTTCTTTACGATTGCAATTGACGTCGGTGCTATAGCAATAGCGAATTTACGTACGTCAGCCGCGTACGTCATTTCATTTTCCCGGTGGGCACCCAAAAATGACGCTGGAGAGGTAATTTGATACCTTGAAGCTAGCGGCACATGCTTGTAGGCGCTACAAACAGAAAAAAATACCGCAGACGACTTACATGACATTTACATTTTTGACATCGATCATTTCGAAAGTTCATGTTCAAATAAAACCAAGTTCACGGAACAACCGGAGCATTATTGCTAACAACAATTCTTATTTCATACAGTTTTAAGCATAGCTTGACGACTGCTAGCTTTAACAAAGTTCTAATTACACACTATTAATGTTGTATGTCAAGCCTATTCTAAAGACAACTTTGATTAAGATTCACAGTGTGTTTGTTGTTTTTTTGTTTACGAAAAAAATAACGCATTTGAAGCAATGTTTATATCATGCTTCTCATATATGAATGCACTTTTGTAAGACAACATTCATTTTAGCACATGACACCTTGGTGATTAATTCTACAACAATGGTATTATGATTATGATGGAACTTGGAACCTTGTAGAAAACCTGATATTAAAAGCTATGGGGCTTGTAAATGTATGCAAGAAATAAAGCTTATGTTGAGAAAAATACGTTGTAAATATTGCCTTTTGTGGTTTATAAGTGTAGTTTAGCTATACGCCCTAATTTTTGTATCTTCAAAATATATGGGGGTATGACTGAATATCGAAAGGGGCAACGGTGGCGGGAATGCGTCTTGTTGCAACGCACGTTTGTGTCATTTTAAGACCAAAGTGAATTACGCACTTTGCTTTTGAACACCACAGTGCCTTACCATAGATAAACATCAGTAGCCAAGGAAGAAGTAAAAACATGATCGTCATCATAACCATCATCGCCACCACCAGTATCGTTATTATGACAATTTAACATTATTATTAGCACCATCTTTATAAACCATATATAATGTGTTGGTGTATACATCGATGATATAAATTAATACCTAGACATGAGTATATGGGGTATTTACTTAGATCAACTTTTGTTTATTGGGAATGAGTGTTAAAAGCTGACTGTGATGTTGATACTCCGATGATGATAATGATGATGACAAGGAGCAAGAGGAGGAGAAAGATGGTTAGTAATTTAGTATTATGATGAAAATTATGAACGTGACGATGATGATAATTAGATTGATAAATTTGCTTTAGTATTATAATGAAAATTGTGAACGTGACGATGATGATAATTAGATTGATAAATTTGCTTTGGCTGCAGTTGCTGATGATGATGGTGGTATAATTGTTCTAATTGGGACTAACTAGGCAGGGGCGTAGATAACCTCCAAACATTGGGGGGGGGGCGGTCCAGTTTCTGTACTGGGAACATAAAGGGGTTCGTTTGAGAGGGTTATTCTCTCCCGTGGTTCCGAAAAAATTTACAATTAAAATTAATATGGTGCGTTTTGGGGGAACTTTCATGTTGATATAAATGTTATTATTTTCTTTCCAAAAACTCGAGCTAATTAAAACATAAAATTAAGTAAATGTTTATGTATTTAATGACGGAGTGATATTAGAAATAACAAGTGATATTAGAAATAATAACATTAACATTACATTCACAACACATATATTTTATTACTGATGGACATATTTAACACCTGAAATGGGAGGACGCGCATCACCTCCGAGAAAAAGAGGCAAGTCGCGGAAGAACGTGACAATGTCCGTGATGGTCTTGACCTTCTAGTCCCGAACGGCGACCTGGTACGTCTCCAGCTGAGTGGTGAGCGCCTCCTCGTTGAAGTCGTCCCTGTAGAAGTCCATCACGCTCCGCAGATGAGTGGCGTAGTCACCACCACGGGCGCAGCACACCAGGAGGTCTTGGAGGGATCTGTAGGTTTTGTAGCCTGGCTGATCGAATCTGTCCTTGATACACGCAATCACCAAATCGAATGCTTCAAAGTAGACCTGGCGGTACCGATCACGTGCTGTGGCTGGATACTCGTGGGCCCCGGTTCCAACGTCATAGCGTTTCGGCATCTTGCGTCGCCTGGGAACCACTGGCTCTCCTACGTCGACGTCATCGAGCTGGCTGTTGACGTCAACCCAAAACTTGTCGAAGGCATCGTCGGAGCGCTTGCTGGTCAATGTTTCCACCGTCATTGAAGCAACTGCCTGACCCTCTGATGCGGACATGTCCTTCTGTTGTAGGGTGCGGCTCAAGTTGTCTGTATGTCGCAGGATGATGTAACCCAGATGGACACCAAAGAAGAGGTCGAAGCTCTCCATCTGGGACCGCACGCCTACTATCCTGGAACGGATCTCCGAGTCTTTGGTCTGCTCGTAGCAGGTGTCCCACAAGGTCTGTAACACAGTGTAGTTGTCTAAGACACTACACAGGCTTGCTGCACGCACTGTCCATCTCGTGGGGCACAGTACACGGAACCCAGGGGTATCGGGGCTCATCTCCTCCTTCAGGGTCTGTAAGGTACTGTCCCTCTTTGGTGAATACTTAATCAGTTTGGAGACTTCATGCACTGTATCCATGGTGTCGCGCAAGAGCTTGCACTGACGTACACAGTCCCCAACCGCCAGATTGAGTGCATGTCCGTAGCAGTGCGTGAACACAGCTCGCTCCTCCTTTGCTAAGATGTTGGTCGCCACACCACGCTTCGCTCCGGTCATGTTGCTGGCCCCGTCATAACACTGCCCTCTGCACTGGCTCAAGGATAGGTTCATTCTTAGAAGAGTGTCTTCTATGACCGACGTCAGTGTAGTGGCGTCAATGGAATTTACTTGGTGAAACCCAACAAAGTCCTCGTGCACATTTAAGTCCTCGTCCACGTGTCTGAAGACTACCACCACTTGTTCTCGGTTGGACTTGTCTGTTGTCTCGTCAGCCATGATTGTGTAGAACTCGTTTGTCTTGATGTCGCTGGCCACTTTACGGAGGATGCGCAGTGCCATGAGCTGGAGTATTTCATTCTGGATATCAGGGGCGACGAACTTGTCCCGCTTCCGTTCCAGCCACGCGAGGATAGAGCTGTCCGTCTCCCCGTGGTGTTGTAGCAGCTGCATGAAGTTCCCCTCATCGTCGTCGTGCCCACGTAGCGCGATGCCCTGGCGTGCGAGGAACCGTATGCTGCGTAGGATTTGCAGCAGCTGCTTCCGGTTGTCGGCCTTCTCCTTAGCGTGCCCCGCTGACAGCATCTCCCCCACGTCACGCGTCGTGGCGGGAAGCGTCACCAGTCGCTCGACCGCCTCCTTGTGGCACTCGCTTTTTTCGTGCTTCCGGAACTTCTCGGTACCCGCTTTCCATTTGGAGAAGCCATCACTGATGAAGCTGCCGTCCACCTTCGTGTTGCCGATCTTGCCCAACTTCTTGGCCGCCATGCAGAGATGGCAGAACGCAAGGTCCCGGCTCTGAAAAGAATAACATTGTAATAAATTTTGTGTTAAATATTAATGATAATAATAAGAAACATTATTAAGCAACATTTTTTTTTACAATACGAGTATTTTTTGTATGTTGTGCCTTTTTTTCTAAATTTCGTTTGTATTTAGATCAACGTTAGGTTCAGAAAAGATAAGAACGATCGCAAATTAAAATTTAATACTAATATACATACCTCATCGTAGTGGAGCCATGTGAAGGAATCAAACCAACAAGATTGGAATGAACGCTGTTCTGGCTTTTTCTTCCCGAATGTACGCTTAGGAAACGCAAAATTTCGAGGCTGATTAGGAATACTCATTTTGAACATTAAACAATTACATATATGATATTGTTTCAATGATTTCTAATCAAATAATAACTGATGTACTTAGAGAACAAAAATATTTTCAAACTAATGAATGTTTTTCACGCGTATATTAATTTGATTGCAGAGACTGTTGACATGATACTAATGGTCATTACTGTCTAATTCCTGGAATGTTCTGCAGTCTGAGATAAACAGTGAAGACATTAGCACTGACAGTGTGTTTATGATTCAAGCAGTTTCGAAGAAGGGTTGTTTTGCCAGGCAAGTTAAATAAACATTATAGTGTCTGAATAATGTTGCCATCAACATTAAGAGGTTCCAACCATCCCATTATTTTACCTAGGGGACACATGGCTTCTGCACTGACGGCGCGTGATAACAAAAATACTGGTTTTGGGGCGGCGATTTTTTTGGGATTTTACATTTATTTATATAACGATG